>CAUJNA010001136.1:877881-922881 GCA_963377175.1 Effrenium voratum
GGTAAATTCCAACAAACGTTTTGGCTTCAACCATGGATTCAAGGTGGATTTTGTCCACCCACAATCCTGCACCACTTTGAAACCATGGTTGAAACCACTGTTTGTTGGTATTTGACAGGGAATCGAATCATTCCAGGGTTTCATTTCGTGCAAAATGGATTTCGCAACCACCCATTCCTATGGCTCTTGCGCCCCTCACCTCAGGATTCCGGCACCACGCTGATGCTGGGGCCCTCGGATCAAATCCGAACGCTCTACGCGTCCTTGTGCGACCAATGGCCTCGCTGCCGAAAGGCGGGGGGACCGTCGGACCACCGGGGCGTTTTTTTGCGGGTCATTTGGGGCCGCAACCTGCCCATATGGGTGCGGATTGTTGTTGATGGTACCCTTTTTGTGGTTGGTTCAAAGGGAACCAAAGAGAAACCGTCCCTTTTTTGGGATACCCTCAAAAAAAAGACAAACCCACATAGATAATCAAGGTCAAGTTGCAAGTTTTCAGGCTGGGTCGGCAAATGCGAGTGGCCAACGAACGTTGAAGACTTGCCAACAGTGGTTGCCCCAAGACACGGAGAACTGATCTGGCAGGATGTTTGTACAGGTGCTCAACGCAAAGCCCAATGCGCATGGCAACTTTCGGTGGCCTTGCTCTCACATGTTGATTGCTGAAGGGCCCTTTGTCCCTTTTCCCTTTGAATCCCCAGACGTGTCTTGACCCGTCGCTTCTCAGAACAGTTGTGTGTTTAGCAACAAAGCAATAACTATAACTCAGCTTCTGTGGGCTCGATGGTTTGATGGTCAAGGAGGCGCCTCTACAAGAACCAGGGTGAATTCCCAACCCCCCAAGAGGCAGGCTGAGCAACTGGGCGATTGCACAGAGGCGTATGCGGAATTCAACCGCACGCAGCAAGATCAGAGCATCGGCAAGGCTGTCGGAGCAGCCAGGCTGCAGAAATGGAAAGACACAATTTGAAGCTGATGCGGCCAGTTTGAGCTTGACCTGGATTTGATGACACTCAACAACCCACAATTGGTAGTTTGGAGCTTGGTGGTTTGGTGAGTTACCCAGGCACTCTCTACAAGACTCACTTGTTCAAAGGCGAATCGACCTGTTGACCTTTTGGGTTTTCCTTTTTGGCCTTCCCTTGTTGGCCCATTTTGTCATGGCCTTCAAAAGGTGAACCTTTGAGTTCTGGGTCCCTGAGGCAAGTGAGGACAGGGTGGTCAGAACAGAATGACTCGAGTTGAGAGGAGGTCTAGGGAGATCGGATCTTGGTTTCCTTTTCTTTCGATGGACTGTGCACACGTGCGCTCAGTCACGAGCAGTGAGGAAGGAGGCAGCGATAGGGTCAGACACGACTACCGGGGGTCAAAAAGCCGTTCACAACCCCCATTTTGTATGTTGTAGGTGCCCCTGAACATCGGTGGGCACCTTTTGTGTTGCCTAGACCCTCCGGACGCAACGGCAGAGAGAGAACCCCCATCTTGCAGAGCAAGACGCCTTCCATGGCGTTCTCGGGAAGTTGACCTGAAAAGCCCTCGCCCCTTGAGCGTGCAAGGACTGGTTGAAGCAAGTCTTGGAGACTTGACTGCAGTATGTAAGCCCTGGGGAGCCACAATGAGACTGTGACAATGTCTGACAAAGGGAATTGCACCAGAGGGAAGCAGCCGACAAACGCTGACACTCTCTGTTTTTCTTTCTTTCTTTCTGTTTGTCTGTCTTTCTTTTCCTTCCTTCCTTCCTTCCTTCCTTCCTTCCTTCCTCCCTAAGAAACACAGAACACGACTCCAGTGACAAGGCCCGATGCCTTCAACGATTCATGTTCCAGCCCTGTTGAATTCCTCCGGAACGTGGTTTCTTCTTTTCTTAACAGGCAAGGGTCCTTCATGTTTCATCAATCACGTTGACTGCGTACGACCGCCTATAACTGCCTTAGTTTAACATCTATACATCGCAGATGACGCGACCCTTTTGCAGACAACATTCTGTTCGGGGCATGTTCTGGAAGCCTTTCGCCTCTGTGACAACTACCCAAGGCTACTCCCCGAAGCGCTATGATCAGTTTGCCTAGAGGAGAAAAGCTTGATTGAGCCTGCCCAGCTGCAAACTAGCTCACAAGGCGACCAGCGATTTTTACAGCTTGGACGGGGGTTGAGCTGACGCTAATCCTGTGCGTTTCAAGCGACTAGCGTAAGCCTTTGGCTCTCCTTGGGTACTTTCAGGAGTAGGAGGTAGCAAAATGTGGCAAGGCTTCATGGTATGGGCTGTTTGCTTTTGTCTGTTTCAGGACAAATGGGGTCTTCCCTCTATCGAGACACCCTTGACGCCGGACCCTGCAACGCAGATCAAGCTGGACAAGAGGCAACTCGGCCGCATTGAAGCCTCGGGGAACTCTGACTTTTGTAAATCTTGCTCGAATCCATGCTTTCTTTCTTTGGTCTGCATGAGCCCGAATGCTAAACATGCTTAGTTTGTCATGCCTGCCCATGTCCATGACAAACTGAAACCGCCTGCAAAGCGAGCACCCATCACCCTTGCAAAACACCTGCAAGTTTGCATACGGCTTGGCTTATGTGACCCAACTGGCCCTACAAGCCTTGCAGTGCTAGACGTGCCCAAAATGGAGACTTGGACTGGATCCTGTGCAGCAGAAGGGTCAGAAGGGTCAGGGTATGTATCGAAGCATGGAAGGCAACACCGCCTGAGCCCTGGCAAGCTCAGAATATTGCGCTTGTTCTAGAATCAGCCCATCGCAATCCAGAAACCATATGGCTGTGGGTCAGAACCAATGGTACCAGTTTGGGGTAGGTGCACCACCCATTTTAGTCTATTTTAGTGGGCATTGGGATGTTCACTGGCGGTACGGGCTTTTGACCCATGGCCATATCAGTTAGATGTTGACCCCACCAGAATCTGGTGAGTTCTGGCATTTGGAAGACCAGGTTCCCTGTGAGCTTCCATTTAAGTGAGCATCGAAGTTCGAAGCCAAGCAAGTTGTGGAACGCCTTGCAAGCAGCAACCAGTCCGCAAAATACTAAACCAACAAGTGCAGAACCAATCCACCTTCACAGTTGCTGGCATGTTTTAGGTTTTTAGGGCTTTTGGTTTTGTTTAATTTTGGTAGGTATTTTTTTCAGCGAAACATTTTTTTTGCTACTATACCAAGGGTTGGAAAGCACCCCACCACCGCCAGGCGCCAGTTCGAGTCTCTCCTGGCAGACTGCAGCTCGTGGGCGAAGGGCCCTGCAGCTTGGCATCCAGGACAGCTCCAGCTGGGCTCGTCGTTCTTTTGAGGGTGCCCCGTTTTTTTCTTTGGTTTTTGAGGAAAGCCAAACGGAAAATGAGGGTAGCCCTCTATTTTGTAGGTGTTTAAAGGAAACCAACAGGAAGAAACAGTCTTTTGTGGGGCGTCCAACCTAAAAGAGAGACACCCGGCTGTTTGTTGGCTAACTTCAGTCCTAGTCGCCAAGACGTCCTCAACGGCCGGCGATGTTTTGTTTGTTTGGAGTTTTGTTTGTATGGGCTATTTATAATAGATGTATATATATATATTTGTATACATATATATATATATATAAATATGTGTGTGTGACGTGTGTGCATACGTGCATGTATAAGGCTCAGTAACCAGGTTTGTGTGCAAGGTTTATGGTCGGCGATCAAAAGACGTGATAGCTTGCAGGATCAGCCCCTCAAGTGGCCATCCACGCCTGGCCTCCCAAGTCTTTTCTCAGTGGGAAATGGCCTAAGGCGGCCTAAGGAACACAACAGATTTGCACGTTACGGGCTGGAGTATCCGCCTTGTTCAGGCCCACGAACGTGTAGCTTAGCTGGAGGTGCTTGGTGTTTGATGCCGGTGACGCGCATGGTTGCTTTCATGACGCTTGTTCGAGTTTCCACTATTTCTGTTTAGCGACTCTTTGTTTTATATGTGCAGATGGGGAATTGTTGCCCTGAACATTCAATGTGATAGCTGTTGGTGCTTGAATGAGAATCCGGCATGTGTATTTGCTCACGTTCTAGCTTTGCTAGGTCACCGATGCTCAGAAAGCGGTAATTGCTTTGAAGATGTTGGTTGAATGTTTGGCGATTGTATTCCTGCTCTAGGAGAGGCTTTGCATTTTAGCGTGAATTTGTCAGCGGCTGAGTGCGCAGGCCGCCATGTGCCTGCAATGATTTGTCACAGTGAGCAACTTCTGTTGTTTGCTCGTTTCTTTTCTTTCTTTCTTTTTTTTTGGGGGGGGGGGGGGTTGTTGCGTCAGTTTCGTGAGTTTGTCCATGATGAGACAACACAGGTATCACAGTTGTGAAGCAAGCGTGCAGCAACCAGCTGGATGAGCCTTCGTCTTTGGATTTGCACTCCCCATTTTACCTGATCGCCCCTGAAGACTAGCGCAGCGTTTTGGATTTGTGTGGTTTCTGTGGTTGAACTGGCATGGCTGCGATTCAGTTCTGCAGCCCCAGCCGTGCGAGAATTCCTTGGCTCGTTTGTGATATGTGCTTGGGTCGAGGTTGCACTGTTGTGCAAGCGGGATTTGGGGGCATGTTGAACAAGCCGATGCTGAAGATAATTTGCACCTGCAAAGGGCCAGTTGCGACCATCATCAGAACTTACACAGATATCCGATGTCACCGATGAAGGTGTTTATTTGTGAGACTGGATCTGATCATTGTTCCTGGGATGGCCGCTTTCTCGTTTCATTTCGTTGGCTTTCTGAGAACTAACTCCTTGACTGTGCCTGATTTCGAGGATCCCCGGACTGCCGGCTGTGCTAACTGCGAACTCTGCGCTCGAACGCGTAGACTCCTAGCAAGCTTGGGCATTGTATGCGTTGTGTTTGCAGCCCAAGCTGGTTGCTATGATTGATTGCCTGTACAACGCAAGTAAATCAAAGGGCGTTCCTTCTAATGCGCCGTTGGCAAAATGAACAAGAATTGATGATGGCCAGGGCATTGCTCCCCAATGCTTTGAGGCAACTGATTCACCTGCCACAAGCTGCAAGCAAAGCGCCCTTCCACCACGGACATTCGGACAGCCGCAGAAAGATGATCCTCTTCCATTTGCTTGAGAATGGGTTTTAATAGACATCTATCACTACCGGAAATATGTTTTCATTTTTTCTAGGGGGCGCAACCGCAAATGGAAGTCCTCGAAGGTTCTAAGTGCCTGGTCCCTCGACAACGCGGTAAAACTTGCCAAGGCCATGCTGGATGAGGAGCTGCCGACACTTTTTTGGCAAGTGCCTGGCTGGCAGAGAGGCGGTTTGTTCGATAAGCGATGCCTAGGGGATGTTTGAGCCACGGTCAAGACCCGCATAAGCGCAGGCTAGCTGACCGTTCCATCACGTCGGGCAGATGTCCACCCGCTTGAGGGTTTTAAACGCGCTTGGGGGAGACATGATCAATGGAAGGCTTTGATTCTGACCCTTGACCCAGCTGGGCTACATAGTGAATTTGCTCTGATGTGTGCTGCTTTGATGTGTGCGTGTACGCGTGCTGCGCGTGAGTGTGTTGCAAGCCTGGCCCATGCTTTCTGCCCGTGGGATGAAGAATTCCGCAACTCGAGCTTGAGAGCCTTAATGTGATGAGAGGTGAGGCAAGGTTGAGGAATCTTCCGCGAGGCTGTGTTGTCACCTGAGCCAGCAGGAGACTTTGTGTACCCTCCCTGCAATCATGGAAGCCGACGACCGGAGGGTTCTGGACTACTTCCCTTTTGGGGGACCCCTTTGCCCACTTCCATGTTGGAAAGAGAGAAGCTCCAGAGAGTCCTTCATGCAAAAATGTTGCCTCGCATGTGGCATGTGCACACCGTAGGTTGCGGGCAAGGAGGGCAAGACGCAAGCCCTCAGAGTGCCTGCCAGCGCCTATGTCGCATCTCGGCGGGCGTATCTGAGGTTGGAAGGCTGCACTGAGAGCCCAAGAAAAGGGCATACTTACCTCTTAGAAACACAACTGTTCAACTTTTGGGTAACATGGGCTATATGTCTGTAAAAGATTTACTTCCCCAGGGCTTGGAGGTTTAAGGGGTATGCATATCTCGCCAGGTTGGAAGGTTACGTTGTGCCAATGAGAGCCCCCGCGGGGGGGGGGGGGGGGGGCATATCTCTCACCCAGCTTAAAAGGTTATTCGCCAAGTCTCAGTCCCTGAGTTGCGGACTTTGAACCATTTGGGAGGGGCATTTTAGTGGTGGACCAGCAGATTGGTTGCGTTTTCTAGCCAATCAACTCAGATAGTGAGACGTGCCCACGCGAGCCCAAGAAAAGCATCACTTTCAGGTCTGGGCAAAGGCACAGAGCTGAGGTTGCCGCCGCGGGCCCCACGGGGGAAACCATGTGCCTGCCATTCTTTGGGTCCTATGACTATGTCACCCAGAGCAACGGTCCGGTTTGGATCCTGGGCACTGCAATCTTCTACGAGTACGTGGTCCACTATGTGCTGAGCTGAGTTTTCGGGCTAGGCAGGCAGGCAGGCAACAGTGCGCCCGTCGGCACCAAATGTAGAAATGTCTACTCATTTACGCCCAAGGCTGAGTGAATTCATTGACCCCGAGTTCATTTTCGCTGTCAGTTCAATGTTCTCTCAGGCGCGGGGGTTTGGGATCCCCCCCCTTTTTTCTGGACCTCTCAGGCCAAATTTGAATGCAAGTAGGGGGGCGTGCTGAGACTGGACCTCAATTTGTTCATTCACTCGGCATGGCCTCTGACAGTACCGGAGGACCCCTTGATTGATTTGCAGTAGCAAAAACATGCGCAAAGCACCATTGGATATATTAATCGACGAACAGGGTCACAAAGGTCAGGACAGTTAGCTTTGCCCGACAGAGGACATTATTCGAGAGGGGGAGTCCATGCACGTTGTTTGTTAATGTAGCCCATGCGAAAGTTGTTCCCCCCCAAATGAAGCTCCCTCGCATTTCCTCGTACGTGGGTTGCCCTTGCTTCTTACGATTCTGGTTATGAAAAAAAATCAGGGGTGGGTGAGTTCTGAGGAGAGTGGTTGGTGAATCATTCATGGTTGCCGATTAATTTCAGAAATGACAAGTTCAGGGAGCGGTTCACATGAAGCAACCTGAGTCTGAACAAAGTACTACTCCCGTCCCAAGAACCAGAAATAAACCGCTGTGGGTCAAAACTGGGTACGTAACATGGAACCCTGGTAAATGGAAACGTGGGCTAAAACCTGCGGTTCCCTGGCGGTTAAATGTTGAGACTCCGCTAGGCGACCTCTGATAAATTTCCAGAGATGAATCAGAAACCCCCCTCCCATTCCCCCCACATCCACCCCCCCCCCCCCCATTCGTGCGTGGGATAAATTTATTCGCTGAATGTGCCAAGCACGTCGAGAAATTTAGCGAAAGATGGTCAGATCGAAATAATCCGCTTGCCCTATTCAGTGTGAACAGTTCAATGCAATCTCTAGGAAACTTCAACCTTTGCATAAAGATGATTTTGTGACCAGGGCGTGCTTGATGGATTTCCATCGTCACCATTTGCTTTTGCGCGTTGCCCCGTGCAACTTCCCAACCATTGAACTGCCCTGTTGGCGAATGCGTGTTAAATAGGTGACAGGCTTGCAAGGCTTATTCTGCAGCTCCAGCAAACGCTGGCTGAGGACCTTTCCACAACGCCAGCAGGCATATCCTTTGCCAGCACTTCCTGCGGGCCTCTTGGCTAAACCCCAGAGGATTTGGGTCAACCATCCCATGCCATTTGCAGCAACCCTGACCAATGGCAAGCAACAAATTCGGCCAAGCCGCTTTGTCAAAACAACAGGCTGGGACAAGCTGAGAAGAGAAACAACAATCAATGCGGAAGAGACGAGGAGCGGGGGAAAAACAACGTGCATGTGCAATGCACAGACGCAGATATGTGCGCAGACAAAGCAGGAGCCAAGAAGACAGAATGACCTCATATGCATATGCGCGCTGGCGGGGCACCAGAAGACAAAGGCATACGCATACAGATTTGTTAGGACAGACCCTGCAGCAACAGAAGAAGCAGTTCGCAACACGGGCAAAGGCGCAAGCTTTAAATCTAAGCGTGCGCGGCCCGTTTTGAGAGCTGAGTTTGGTCACATGTGCACATCCAGTTTGAGGCTCACGAATGAATCGCAGGGCAGAAGTGGAGCATATTGCAAAGGGCACGTGCGGCACGTGCGTAGCTGGCACTTGATTCTCAGGTCCTGTGATAGCAGCAGCGAGGCAGGGTCCAAAGGAACACAAGAGCCTTGCATCAGCTTCCCTCCAGTTGGTGGTTTGGATTGGTGGCTTGGTGGGCAGGGGTGGCGTCACACATTTGCCCCCTACAAAAACCAAATATAAGGCTAGGTCTTAGTGCCCTGTTACTCTCTTTTGGGGGAGGGTTCCCCTACCAAAATAGACTACAGGAAAAAGGGCACCCTTATTCTAACCTTTCTACTGGAGGACCTAGAAGGTGATTGCAGACTTTCAAGGCGACTCGGGCACCATAGCAACTGAGATTCAAAAGCAATGGGCGTGCCGCATGTTGCAAGGCAATAGACTTGGTGCCACTTGAGTGTTGTTTTTTTCCGCTCAAGCAAACATCAATTGATGCTGACATGGCTGTGGCTCAAAAAACCGGTACCAAAATGGAACCCTTGTGAGTGGAAACATGGATCAAAACCTGCGTAACCCTTCCTGTTTAATTTTCAGCCATATCAGCAAAAAAGGTAGCACCGCACTGCTGCCGCGGAAGGGTTTTTCACCCACGGAAGCTTGCGGAAGGGGTTACCGGTTGTTTGGCGCATGGCAGCTTGGTTTCCGTTTGGATGGTCGTGGCCAAGCACGACTAGCGAACCGTGCGCACGAATTCCCTCGTGGAAGCTTCCTTCCCGTTCCTCAGTTTCCAGCGGCAACTTGCCCGCGGAAGGCCCGCGAGAGCACTTTTATGAACTTAGGGAAATGCTCGCGGAAGGTACCCTTCACGCCGCGGAAGGTTGCGCGGAAGGCTTCGCGGAAGGCTTCGATACGCCAATGAAAATTTAAAGGGAAGAAACAACACCACTCACTTGGACGGCGCAAGTTCTTCTTGGCGTCTTTCTTAGACGCCATTAGGCAATCCGCAAGATCCTCACCTTGGCTTACGAAAGGGGTCCCCTTTATAGTGGTTTCAATAGAGATAGATTCGGATGGGCCAAGGCTCTATGTTAAACGGCCCAGAGTCAGGGACGCCTTATTTGGTGGTTTGGATTGGTGGTTTGGATTTGGATTTGAACCCTTGGTTCTTGTGGAGGGTGAATGGAAACCCCCTCCAATTCACCAAACCACCAACCCCACCGATTCGGCTGGAAAGCATGGCACGCCTCCTCGAGACAAAAATCATGGGATCAAACCGGGAGACATGCCGGCCGGCCGTGCAGGCTTCCGTTGGCCTGTTGCGACGGAGGACCCCGGAGCGCAAGCAAAGATTCCAGTGCAGTCAGTTACAACCATATACACATATGCATGTATAGTCCTTGGATTTATTTGTGTGTTGTTTTTTTTTGTAATTCGTTGCTTGCTCTGTTTCTTGACCTATGTACTCGTTTATTTGTTTCTTTATGTATATGCAACATGCGCACGTATCGTTTGGGTGTTTCTATGAAAGATGGAACCTGACATTTCGGGGGGGGGGGGGGAGGGTCCTGTAAGACAATCCTTTTGAAGTTGGGGACCCCTTAGCAGGTTCCATGTTTATTGGTGGGAGGTGTTTTTTGTCCGCTTCTTTGTTTGGTGGGAGGTAGGAAGTGGCGGGGGTGTTTGCGGGGATTGAAGGGTTGAGGGGGGGTGCTCTTCTTTCTGTTGTTCGCCAATAGGGCAACGGAAGCCCATGATGTGTGGCGTTTTGTGGATCTGAACCTTGCACGCCCAGAACTTAGCATGCCTGAGGTTCCCAAGAGGTGTCTGTGTTTTGTTGGCTTGATTGGTTTGGTGGCCCAATCATCTACAGGGCCATCTAGTTTTCAAAAAGGACACCAATGTTCCCAAGGCTGAATTAGAGGCAAGCCAGGTGAGGGTTTAGGGGGGTGGCCAGGAACTAGCCAGAAGTAGCAAGCATTGGGTAGTAAGCCAGACAACTTTGGCCTATTAAGACCACTCACTTGAAGCTCTTTACATCTCTTTACCATTTCAGGCCCGTGCGAAGTTTCTAGGGCGGCCAACTCATGAAACTTCTTTCAGGCTTGCACTCAAGAAGTCATCCGGCCCAAGAACGACTTTAGCGGAGTAGCAACTTTCAGGCCGTCGCACGGAAAAAAGATGCTTCGCGCCTCACCCAATGCAAAGCTGACATTTTGAAGCGGTATCAATTTCAGTTCCGTTGAGATTCTTTCAGGCAGAGGCTAGCTCTTGGTTGGAAGGGAGCCGTTCCGCAGCCGGGGGTATTTCTTTCAACAGGGAGCCTTGCGGAGCTACCGATCGGAGGCCTGTGACATGGTAGACAACTCCATGATGCTTTACTTGCTGGTCAGCAGGGAATGAGGGAATGACCCTTACAGACCGACCATCCAACTGAACACCCATGGCGAGGATGCCAGTTTTTTCACATGTCATTGGCTGGGCACTGGTGCGGGGGTCCTGGCACTTGCCAGGACGCAGTTCAGGCGTCAGGAGTCCAAGGCGCGGAGACTTTGCCAAAGCCAATTGTATGTCACGTTGATTGGTTGGTTGCTTGGTTGGTTGGTTGGTTGCTTGGTTGGTTGCTTGCTTGCTTGGTTGGTTGATTGCTTGGTTGCTTGGTTGCTTGGTTGCTTGGTTGCTTGCTTGGTTGCTTGGTTGCTTGCTTGGATGTTTGCTTGGTTGCTTGCTTGGTTGGTTGGCTGGTTGCTTGGTTGGTTGGTTGGCTGGTTGCTTGGTTGGTTTGTTGGTTGGTTGGCTTGCTGGTTGGCTAGTTGTTTGGTTTGTTGGCTGGTATGTTGGCGGTTGGTTGGCAATTGATTAAAATGCTTGTTGGTTAGTTGCTTGGTTGCTTGTTGTTGGGGTCTTGGTTGCTTAGTGGTTGGTCTCTTGCTTTCTTGCTGGCTGGGCCAGGATTCATGGTCGTACGTTTGCGTTTATGGTGAATGGGCTGTTGCAAACGCGATGTATTCAATGCCACGTATCTTTCAAACCTGGGCTCCTTCTAATCATGACGCGGTTGAACGGGTCCTTTGTGATGACCAATGAATCGGAACCAGCGGGAGTCAGACAGTGTGCAATGTGATCAGCGCCATAAGTTGACTCGAGGGATCCCCAAAATAACACAGCTTCAAGGACATGCATTTGGGCGGAATAGGGGCTAAAACCCTGTAGAACGAAGGCGACCCGTAGAAAAGCCTGCAACAAGGCGAAAACCCCGGTAAAACGAAGGTGACCCTTTAAAACGCAGCCTCCAGAGATATTCCATGTTTGCACCTTGCATTTTTGGAGACAAGCCGAATTGCTGCTAGTGTTCTCTCCGCTTGGATTGGTAAGCCAAGCAATGAGGGAATGAGCGTGTCTCATGTTCTAGCTCAAGTTTACCACGCAGGGCGGTAAAACAAGGGTTGCGTTTCTGCATGGTGCCAGCGGACGCCTATACCCCATCTCAATCAATCTCTGAGGCGGGTGACTTGAAAACCAGATTACCAATAGAAACTATTGCAAGTCATTGCTTTTGCTGAGCCTGGGTGGTTCCTTTTTCTGGTCTTGCAGATGCAATGCAGACATGTATCGCGCCGATTTTGAAGTAGCCCAGTGAGTGGTTTCAGGTGCGAAGGCTCCGTGCGTGAGCCATTTTGAGCAAAATGGCACCAGACTTTGCCCTTGTCACGCATGACTTCGAATGAGTCCCTGCAGCTTGCAAGAGGCGATGGACTCCTTGCACACAAGCTTTTTGGATGTCATTTTTAGTTTTGTTGCCTCCGCCCAGTCTCATGTGTACCGCCTCGGAGACCCTGGCATGGAACGCAGTCCCTGGTGATTAAAGCCAGGTTCGGATGCCGCACATCAACCGGGACCTGCCATTGTGAGGGCTGTACCGTGAAGCTTGCCGGCGCGATCATGCCAGCACGCTTGATGAATACATCACAGCTGGGCGGTATGGCCACAGAATGTCCGTGTGGTTTCACCCAGTGCAAAACAGACAAAACGCTTTGCCGCAAAGAAGCAGCAGGTGCGGGTTCTTGCTAGGTCCTGCCTCAGAGCTCATGTCGAAGCAGGTTGTACCCCGGGCCACGGTGCTGTGGAGTTCGAGTTGCTGTTTCTGTTGTTCGAGTTCGAGTTTCTGTTTGTTCGGGGTTCGAGATCCACCAGCCATATGATATGAGATCCACCTTGCGGCCTCCCTCCAAACTCGAACAGCCTTGATCTAAAGGATCGTCAAAGGGCGATAACTTGTTTGCTAGAAGCTTATGCGGCGCAATTTGCTAGACAAGTTGTTGATGCACCTGTTACATGTTCCAATTTGAAGGCGTTCATGTACAAAGAGGCTCCTGTCGTGCAGGGCATTTCTAAAGCCCTGCCTTGCTGACAGATACGCCTACTGCTCAGGCAGATTGAAAGCACAATCTTGAACTCTAAGTGCAGCCCTCCCCCTATATGAAGATGAATTGCACTCACCTTGTTCCCCAGGATGGTGCTGAGCTTGGGAGCAGTGGCGCATCGCACACAAGAAGCTAATCAAGTCTGTATTTTTGAGGGGTGCCCGTTTTGGTGTTCACAGAGGGCACCCACTAATTTTGGGCCTGAGACACCCAACAAATCTTACAATGACCATAGTGAGTGGACGCAGCTTCCGGGAGTGGTAGCCAGTAGTACGCTTGACACGTTCAGACAGTGAATCAGTCTAGGTTTCGAAACTCGTGGATCGCTTGCAGTCGAAAGCGGGGCCGGGCAAGCGCCCGACTTGGGCCCGGCTTGGGGCTCGGCGCTGACCGGGCTCGGCGCCCGAGGCGCGGTTCCAATTCCTGGACATCAACCAGCGGCTGCTGGCCACGGCAGAAGCTCCGGCGCTGGGCTCCAACATTCCCATGCACGAGGTGCCCAGGAGAAACCACGGGCACGGCTGAAGGGCTCTCAACGGGGGAGGAGGGACTCTTTGGCCATTTCTTTACGTGTTGTAAAACTAACATGATAGCAAGTCCCAGAGAGGAGTCGAATCCAAACTGGATTCATAGGCTGGCATGGCTAGTTGTACTGTACTTGCACGGGCCGTGCAATAAACAGGGTCGACAAAACTGAAGTTTGATTTGCCTCCAATTGGCCGGGACGGTTTGGTGTATCCAGCGCAGCTTTTCCGATACTGTGGGCCTTGGCAGAGCTGGTCTTCCCCGCTTGGACTATTTGACGCCTCAAAAAAGACGGGCCAGGTTTGTAGCGGGCGGGCTGAGGAGCAGTGCGTGTCTTTCGGTTTTGTCGCTTACAATGCGCATCGGTTTGTCGGGGGTGCTACTCACTTCGACAAGTTGCCGGGCCGTGCGGCTTCGGCATTCAAAGTGGGAAGGAACTTTTTCGGAAGATGCTCCACCCTGCTAAAACTCACATTGTTTGTCCTTGGCTCACACAGCTTGAAAGAATCAGCACTTCTGCAAAAGAGGCAACAACAAAAGACGGCCGCCTGCATATCTTTACTCGGAAGCCGATATCAGCATGCGGCATGCAGAGCGGGGAACCTCGCCTCCATGCTTAAGGTCCCTTACTTGAGCATCCCTCATTTCGTGGTTGTTGTGCGTTTTGACTGGTTCGCTTCACATGCGAGTCTGGTCTTTCGACTGAGCGCGTGTTTGTACCCATCTCGCATGGACCAGGAGATCTCAAGCACGGGGCCCCAGCACAGTGCCGGCCATAGCCTTGAAGGCGTCGAAGGCAATGGGTGTCGGTTTCTTCCACCTAAAATGTCCTCCAGCATGGGCGGATGCGCTTATCATTCGAGGAGAGCATTCGAGGAGAGCCCGGGCAGATTCTAGGTGACGCGGGGGGGGGGGGGGGGGCGGATGCGGTTGGCAGCGTGCAGTTCATTGGTCTCATCCCCAACCCCTCAAATATGGAATTATCACTTCCTCAGTTCATGAACTTTAAACTTTTTGGGAAGACCATTTCAGTGGTAGATATAAAGTTTGGACTTTTTTGGGGCCATCCACTCAGCAAGCGAGAATTGGGGGAGGGCCCCTGGATCCACTTGTGGCTCCATTTATGGTCTCGTGCGTGGATGCTGTGCCGTCGGTTTAGTGCTGCGATGTGCTGCGATGTGCTCTGACAAGCCCTCCCAAAGGCTCACCCGCGGCAGGTGTTTGGTGGTTCTCACGCGGGAGACAGGAGGAGGTATTTAATTTGTTTCTATGTGTTCGAATGTTTGTGTTCAGCGAAAAGTTGAACAAATAGCATACATATGATTTACACATAAATACGATATATACATATATATATATATATATATATATATATATATATGGTTTCGCTTCTTAAGGAAACCCCCAAATAGGGGGTGAAACAAGGTAAATCAGGGATCGACAAGCCCCAACTGAAGTGTTTTGGGGTTTGTAACTGGGGGTCAGTGAGAGACCTTTATGGCCGTTTGGTTGGATCTTTGGACTTGAACTTTGTGGGAAACAGGTCGGATTTCCCATTGGACACACAAATGCATATACATGTGTATATATATATATATACATATACATTTGCAGAGGGGTCAACAGCTGCCCTTTGTGGCCCTGGTTTGTGTCCCTGTCGCGCCAAGTTGGGCAACGTGCTGCCCTACACCGTCAGCTTCGAGCGAGGCGGCTACAACTTATCGAGCGACCTGTTGAAGGAGGAGCGCTGGGAAAAGTGCTCCGTAGGGTGCAAGCGCGGCTGGGCGCGCGCGAAGCTGGATGCTTGCATTTGATGTGGGTGCATGGTGTGCGTGTTTGTGTCAACTAGGTTCCCCAGCTAGGTGCCCTCTGACCAACTTTTTTGGTTGGGAGGGTTCCCCTACTAAAATAGACTACAGGAAAAAGGGTACCCTTATTCTAGCCTCTCTACTGGAGGGCCTAGTCATGCCAAATCTGGGAGCCCTTTTACCAGGAATGGCTGGCTGGTGCTACGCTGGAGTTTGCTGATTGCTGTCCAGCTGGCTGGCCCTTTGTTGTCTCAGTTGCTCTCTTCAGGAGTTCCGGTGGATCTTGGGCGCAGCCATCCAGGTGCCTGGATCGGTCAGTTTACATCCGCGCTTCGCTGGGTAAGCTAGCTGGTCAAGCAGCAAGTATGCCGTGAGACTAAAGGTGATGCCGAGGCACCTTCACAGAGCAGTTGCCCAAAACCTGCGCTGCACTTCAAATTGTTATTTGTGTTGTCACACTGCTTACATCGTCAGTTGCCACGTCTCTAACAAAAGAAAACACATGGAGGATATGAAGAGGGAATTGGACAAGTTTCTTCAGCCTCAAGATGCATGCAAGTCGGGATTCGAAAGGATTTACACGCACAATGTCCCTTAGTGAATGCTTTGACGACTGCACGTTCCCGCAAGCCAAACTGTCTTTTGTTCGCAACTTTGTAAAGGCCGTGGAGCAAGACCATGGGTCACAGAACAAATCCAGTGCAGGTTTTCCCAGCAGCACACGTGGCTCGTTTCTGCTCAAGCGATACGCCCAACTTCGCCGGCAAGTTCGCTGCCGGCAAGTTGGCCGATGCCCGCGATGCGCCCGATGTGGGCTTGGGTCTTTGTGGCAGGGGCCCTGGCGCAGGATCTGGGGGCTGTCAAGGACCTGCGCCTCGGCGCTCTGAATGCGCGAGCCGTTGGAGTTCAGATGACTGATCGCACCAGCACTGAGTGTAGTGAAAATGAGTCGATGCTAGCCTGTTGATAGATTGGGCAGCCACATGTTTGCCACAGGTTCGTAGGTGGGAAGATTTGTGCCAGTGCTCTTCCAGGGCTGATCTTTGAGGCTCTTGCTGTGCCCAAGTTGCCAAGGGTCTTAGGCTGCGCTTGGCAGAGATGAGGTTTGAGAAGGCTGGCGTCGATGAGGATGATCTTCGCGCTTTGGAGGAGGATCAGCCGATCCAGGCAGAAACCAACGATGAGAGGGTCAGGACAACGTGCAGAGGCTGCGACTGCTATCACCCATGGATGGGCCAAGAGTATGCAGGCTTGACGCTACTTGGCATGCAGCCATGGCTCGGGATGGGTTGGGCTGACCTCGGCTCACTGAAGAGCTTGTTTGTGGGAGCTTTGCACCTTTTGTTCTACCTGTAACCCTGTGACTCGCAGCTCCGAAGCATTCCTGGTCGGCAAAACAGAATGTTGACCTGCAGTTATCTGCACTTTTTATGCAGCTTGAGCGCAAGCTTGTTGCGTGCACGACCAGAAGCAGCTACTGGCACCCTGAGAAACACTGCCCGACAGGGCAGAAGGCACTGCCTCTCGATCTTCCTTCAAACAGGAAATCTCGGCTGTGGTCAACTTGCGGGCTTCGGCAGCTCACCATCAACCCTGCAATGGTCAGACATCTGAGTGTGTTTTAGATGGGGCCCATGGCCATGAGCAGTCCTCCTTGCTTTCAAAGGGAAAAGGCATAGACCATCATAGACCAATGTGCAAGTCGTTCCCTTTCTCAAAGGCTGATTGCATAGGTCCATGAACCCATGACCATTTAGGAATTTTGCTGATATATTGGTTAGTTAAGCCAGCAAAACCAGGGGTTCATACCAGCATTTCATATATTTGATATACTCCCCACGAGTCAACATGGAGCCTGGCGGGGGTCTTGGAAGACCATTGTCCGTTTAAGGGGACTCCCTGTCAGGTTCCATGATAATTGGTGGGAGGATTAAGTGCAACCAGCAAAAAGGTCGGGTCCAATTTTCTTGGTGGCTCCCAGCCATCCCCTTGGCCTTTTAGCCTTGTAGGGTTTAGTGGGGATTTTCATGTAACCTACTAAAAATTATACTTTTAGCAGGGGATCTGAGGGCAGCCCAGTTTTGTTGGACCCAGACACAGGGCCTCGGCCCAGGTACTGCACGGACTTCAACGACGCCTCAGCCCACCTGCCGCCGAGCATGAAGTGCCTGGTGCACAACTCCCATTGCGAGGGGGGCACGGAAGGACAATGCGGCCCAAATTGTCCCAGGTACACCACCCACGGCTTCTCGGAGAGCAAATGGCCGGATCTGAGCAAAGAACAGGGGCAAACATCTATCAGGATCCTGTAAGATGGGGCAGGGAAAGCGGACCTTTGTGCAACTCGTCGTTTGACTTTCATCCACCTGCAGAAGTTGGTTTGATATGAGCGAACATGCAACAACTTAATCGATTGGCTACGGCCTCAAGGAGCTTTTCAGAGGTCCTGTCCCACTCGGGATTCGTCGAACCTGAGATGACAAGCACAGTTGTTCAAAGCCGACCTTTTGACCTTTTGGTTTTCCCTTGTTGGTCTATTTTTAGTGGAGGTCCCAAGAGGTTGACCTGTTATAAACAGGTCCTTTGGGCAAGTGAGCAAGCATTACAAGAGAGGCTCAGAACCCTAATCCACAAGGTTTGTTGACATGCCTTCATCGGCATGCTGCCACCGGTAACCGGTATATGTGCAATCTATGTGATAGATGCGTGCAAGCACATGGTGTTGGAAGATTTCGCGATTTCGCCCACTTTTTGTGATACTACGGGAATCCCTTTTGCAGTGACACAGCAGTACACTCATTCGGACTTGGCCCACTTTGGTATCGCAAGAAGGGGGTGGTTTCGCACAGGCATGCAGATGTATCATGGTTGTTGTTGGGAAACATTTTACATTTTGGCTTGTTGATGTTTAGTGGTTGAAATCCAGCCACTTAACTGCTATTTATGTGTTTCTCCTCCAACGTCAACCAAGGTACGGGGAGAGGTGGGGGCTCGGCACCGTTTTGAATGCAAAAGGCTTTTAGGGGGTCTCCTTGCCAAAAGAAAGCTGCGAAGCGCCTGCGAATCGGCTGACTTTCATGGGCGTGAAATCGCGTGACATCGCTGCTCTTTCTCTATGGGTGGTATAGATGGAGAAGGTGTCCCAATGTGAGCTGTGCCACCTTCAGAATCCATCCTGCCAGACTTTATTGCGCCATTTGAGCCACAATCAAAATCCGGATAAGTGCAGGTTAGCAAGGGACACTCCGAGCCATAAATGGGTGCGGCCGCCTTCTTATTTCTTTACATGGTTTTGGGTTCACCACTTGTGTACCAGATTTGGATGATGACTCATCTTGCCCAGCTGCAGGCTGCGAGTGTGCAAGGAATTGGGCTGCAAGCGGCCATGAGTGCCGCGACTCTTGCTGCAACCCAACCGGCAGCCTGGCAAAAAATGATTCCTCGGGCCGGTTGGGAGACGAGAGACTAGGTCCCCCAGCAATTGGTGCCCTTTCTCACCCTTTTTTGGGGGAGGGTTCCCCTACTAAAATAGACTACAGAAAAAAGTTGGTACCCTTATTCTAACCTCGCGACTGGAGGACCTAGGGCGTCAAGGGCGAAGCATTGTGTGGGTCAAGTAGGTACACTCCCTCAAGCCACGGACGCTCCCAGAAGGCCAACAAGTGGAACCAAGTCTTCCTTGGGGTCCTTGGAGCTTCCATGGAATCGCCTGGGGGAGTAATTACCCATTGCCCTGGGAACTGGAAACAAGGACTAAGACCTGGGGCTCCCCTGGTTTAATTTTCACCCGTACCTGTTTGTGTTCTCTGAATAGGTGTTTGGGAATCTCATGTGAGAGGCATATGTACGTATGCATGTATGTTTATGATTTATACAACCCTGGTTGGAGAAGAAGTTATCGCCTTTCTCATTTGGGACTCTCAATGAATTTTAGAAGCCAAAACCCCGAACAAGGCATGAGCTAGACCCATGCAAGAGCCGAGCCAATCAACGGGTGCCGGAACATAGAAACGAGAAGCGCCTAGAATGACCTGTCAGAGCGAGTGAGAGGACGAGAGAGCATGCGTGAGCCCCAGCAAAGCAATCCCAACCTCAGCCACCGGCGAGAAGGACGGACTGAGGAGGGTTCGCCCGGTAAGAGAAACCAGCACGAGAGGGGGCAAGAAGTTCGGCAACATGAGGAAAACCCTCGCTGCCAACAACGTTTTACAAGGGTCAGCTCTGTAGTTGCTCCGTCTGGGCTTGCATAGAAGCATGCGCACCTCATGCATTGCGGAAATCACAGGAGAAGTCTCATTGTCCATTCTGCTGGATGGCCCCGGGCCACAGGAACTGCAGATTGCATGTACCCAGAAACGGCAGAGTCCGAGATGTACCACAAAGAACGGGCACTTGTACTTCCGGAAAGAAAACAAAAACGCTGCAACGTGCTAGCAGAGAGTGCCCGCTTGGGGCTCCCAACGCTCGCAATCCATTGACCGAGGCACCACGGCGTGGGACTGGTGCATGGTGAAGGAGAAGCGTTGCGTCAAACGCGAGGAAGTCAACCAGACAAGGGAAAGCCTTTAGAGCTGTCCAAACCATCGTTTGGTGTCCTAGCCGAAGAGGCCATCCTGTAAATGGTGTGTGTGTGTGTGTCTTGTTTCAGGTTGCACCCCCAAACATGGATTTGGGTGTTCCTTCTGGTTTCCATCCAAAACCATCCAAAGCATCCCAAACATGGATTTGGGTTTTCCTTTAGGTTCCCTTTCAAAACCTTCCCAAAAATGACTTCCAAAAACGACATGGTTTCCTTCTGAAGCCATCCAACAAATCGGGGTTTCGCTCAAATTTGACCTGTTACCCCCTCGAAAAATGCTATTTCCCACATGGGAGAAGTGTTGTCCTTGGTCATGGGCCGAACGGAATATTGATCAAGCCCATGGCGTGGCAAATGGGGCAGAAAACCGTCTAACTCCGTGGAACCTCGGGTTTCCGGTCTTTTGCACCCGTCCGCTCGAGGACCCCAGCTGCCAGGGCATGGCCTGGGGCCCCTGCGCGGCCGCGGAGAAGCCCGCGCCTCCCCAGAGGACTCGTCGGATCGAAAGTGACTCCCTGACCTTTTCGTCAGATGCGGTCTCAACATGCGCCCTTGGGGTGGAAAGTGAGTTTCCTTTTGGTCCCGGATCGGTGCGGACGAGGCATTGGCCGGTGCTCGGAAGGGCTCCGAGCAGTTGCGGAGCTGGTGAGATCATTGCTAGGTTTTTCAGCTAGGTGCCCTTTCTCACCAACTTTTTTGGTTGGGAGGGTTTTTAGTAAAATATAGGCTACAGAGAAAAGTTGGTACCCTTATTCTAACCGCTCTACTGGAGGACCTAGTCATGTGATATCCAAATTTTGCTTTTAGCACGGGAGCTGAAGAGCTAATTACCAGGAGTGTAAAGGGCATGGTCGAATAGTTTCATCAATTAGACAAGAAATAGGTGGGTTCCACTGGTTTAGATGGGTCTTATGCCCCATTTGCTACACCCACATGGCGAGGTAATGAATATTTCCGTTCGGCCCCAAATGACCAAGCTACACTTTCCTATGTGGGAAATAGCATCTTTGCAGGGGTTTCCCCAATGGTCATCCCATGTAAAGGACCTTTTGATCAACACCCGCATGGAACCACATCGTTACTCGATTAGTTTGGTTTTTCAGAGGGTTTAATTCTACGCCGCATATCCCAGAACTCAGCTATTTTCCCAATAGGCCGTCTATGGTTACCCTCTTTTCCACATTCAACCGACCAGAGACTTCAGGAAAATAATCTAGGACCCTCTAGTCAGGTTCCATGTTAGTGGACCGGAGGGTAACTGGTCCAGTTCATAGTTGTGCCTAACACTGAGAAATCTGAGCTTTGAGGTTTAACAAAAAGCTTTGAGCATGTTGCAAAGCGCATTGAAGGTTGCCTTGCTTGTGTTGCCCGGCTTTCTTGCTTTGCAGTGCTGCTTCGTGTCATCGCTTCGCTTTTTTTGTTGTGCTGTGCATTATGTATTGTCGTGCAGCATTGCTTTGTGTTGCTTTTCTGCTGTGCTTTGCTTTGCGTCATTGCTTTGCATTGTTGCTTTGGTCGCTGCTTTGCATTGCTGCTTCGCATTATTGCCTGGCGTTATTTCGTGATTTGCGGTTCCGTTCTTTGTTGAGCTTTGTTGCTTTGCTTTGGGATCTTGCTTGCCTTGCTGTGCTTTGCCTTGCTTTGCTTGTGATTGCTTTGTTTTCACGCGTGTTTGCGTTCGAGAGCCCATCCCCTGAGGAAAACCTCGAAAGGGTGCAAGTGCGCCAACGGCTGGAGTGTCAACGTGGAAGGCGGTGTGCCAAGGCATAATATGGAGAGGGGGAGGGCAGAAAGCAAGAAAGTGAGAGAGGAAACAAAGGAAACAAAGAAAGAAAGAAAGAAAGAAAGACAGAAAGAAAGAACACAAGTAAGCAGCGAGAAAGCAAGAAAGCAAGAAAGCGAGAGAGAGAGAGAGAGAGAGAGAGAGAGAGCGAGAGAGAGAGAGAGAGAGAGAGAGAGAGAGAGAGAGGGAGAGAGAGGGGGAGACAGAGCAGACAGAGACACAGAGCAACACAGACAGGCACAGACACACACACACAGAGAGGGCGAGAGAGAGAGAGAGAGAGACAGAGAGAGAGAGAGAGAGAGAGAGACAGAGAGAGACAGAGAGAGAGACAGAGAGAGAGACGGAGAGAGAGACGGAGAGCGAGGGAGCGAGGGAGGGAGGGAGGGAGGGAGGGAAGGAGGGAGGGAAGGAGGGAGGGAGGGAGGGAGGGGGGGAGGGAGGGATGATGTGGTCATAGGGGGTTTCTGATCGGATTGGTTAGGGGATGCCACTTGGACATAGAATTGAACGTAGGTGTTTCCTGATGCAGAGAGCTTCCCCGAACCGGATCCTTGTTGAGCCAAGAGATCTCTTCGTGCTAGCCTTGGTGAGCCATGCTCATTGGGGTGTGTCTCAAAATGGGGAAACCTCGGTTTGGCTGTTTTCCCTTTGCCTTCCCTTCCAAAGCAACAAGCCCAAATGGAATTCCAGCTCCCAACGCGCGGAGCCCGTTTTCTTCCGAACCCAAGGTGCAGCACTGCTACGACTTCTGCTGCTCTCCCCCCGGTCTTGACCTGGGGGGTGAGGTCTGCGTGGTGCAGGATGAGGCCTGCGAGGGCCAGCGCATTGGCCGCTGCCGGCCGCCCCACTGAGACGGAAAATCCCACCGCACCAACCGCGCGCGACGCGAGTCGCGAGCGTAGACTAGTCGACCGCGCCGAGAGATGCGCGCGTGGTTTGCCGAGGAGCTGGCTGGAAAGATGCATGTTGGAGCAGTTTCCGCGGCTTACATATGCATATATATATATATACACATATGTACGCATATATATATATATATATATATATATATATGTGTGTGTGTGTGTTGAGTTGAAAGGTGCTTGCTACTTGCACCTGTGGCAATACGAAACTTTACCCATGCTCTTTCTTTCAGGGACGATGTTCCCAGCTTGCCTCGGCAACTCTTTCCTCACGCAGTGTAGAATTAGGAAAGTTCAAGGGCTATGGCCCCCGGCGCACTCAAAGAGTGGCACACGCGGAGCATAGCTGTTTGGAACTGGCAAGGTGTTTTTGCAGCATTTCTGCTCTTGGTCCCAACTATCCCCTGAGCTTTGTAGCCGGTTTAGCGGGGGGTTTCCATTTAACCCACTGAGAGTTAAACTTTTTGCAGGGGATTCGAAATCGGACAGCGCATATTTTCGGCCTTGATGTGTTGTACGGCAAGCATAGGCCGTAGGCCCTTCCCTGGCCCACATGAGCCATCCATGAGCGGCTCGCTCGAAAAACATAAGCGACCTCGGATCAGCTGACCCTTGTTGGAACCTTGGAGTGATGGAAACAAAAGGGGTCCCGCTTCTGCACGGATCCTCGGCACGCATGTGTTTGGATGCATCCCTCGCAGACTTAATTACACTGATTTGTGTTTGCTAAATCATCTGCCTGAAGATGGCAAGCTTTTCATTGCAACTCTTGGTTCTTTTTGTTTAATTTTCCATTTAAACAATCTCCCTCTGACATGAGCCTCGGGCAGAGCGGGCGCTTCACAGCGTCTCAGCTTGGCCAAGTTCCACGCTGGCTCCAATTGTCTCACGCCCTTGGGCCGCGACTGTAGCTCGGCCTTACGTCGCTGAGCTGTGCGCGGTGTCGAAACATGTCGTTTTCGCTCGGAACCCGCAGGTTCAGCCACAGGCAGTCCTCCATGATTTGTCCTCCTGCCGCTACGTTTGGTGGCCTATGCCCTTATCAATCCTCTTAAATTCCAGGATAAAACGATTGGATTGCAATTGCAGGCTTTGGACACACTTCCAATTTCCCTCGCCTCTCTCTGAGATATCCCTGGTCTCCAGGTCCGGGCCTTGCAAGACGCCAACCAGACCTTCGAGCCCCCCTTCCTCAGGGACAGGCGCCGCGGCGCCCGTTTTTTTTGGGTCAAGGCACCTGGCCGACCGATGTTTGGTTGCCCGTTGAGCCAGGAAAAGGTCCGTCGGTCGTTGGTGTTGTTGTTTTTTTGCGGGTATCGTTTGGGCCAAGGGGGATTGAGTTGCCCTTCGGGTGGATGTTAGCGGGCATGTCAAAGGCGCGGCGACTGAGCGCTCATGCTCGCCAGTTGGATGGGGAAGCTGTTGCTCCAAAGCTATAATGCCATGAAGGCTCAGAAGGATCAGAAGGAGCTGCCCGCTTTGTTTGGTAGGGTTTTCTTGGGCACGAGCAGACCAAATAAGCAGCAAGCAGGTGCTGATACAGCTAGTTGTTCACCTCAGTGTGGCCCAAGAACGGTCCCAGCCTCGCGAAGACAGATTCTTTGGTTGGGACGATTACGTGCCAATGTTCATTCAAGTTGTTTGATCCCGTGGACTGGTTTGCACTGATGCCTGAAGTCCCCGCACCAACTCGACTGGAGGTACTTGTTGCTTGCCGTCATTTGCGCAGTGGCGCTCATCGTCATTGTGATTGCTGGGGCCATCATCGCAGGCGCAGAAAGCATTGCGATGTGACGTGGGGAGGGGGGTGTGAACGACACCAGGCATCACCTTATATTGCAACATGGTTGTCCTTTGCATTTGTGTTGTTGGCATCCTTTCTTATTTAGTAGCATATATTCAAAGCCAGTGTTTGTGAATTAGCCCTGGCTTAGCCTCGCGCCCATCGCCAGGCTCCCTGAGAACAGCCGGTCGCATTTTCTTCCACAGGGACAAGGCCTATGGGACGGCTGGGGAGACGTGCCGAGAGGATGCGAAAGGCTGACGCCTGCACTTTTCTCCACTTCCGAGGAGCGTGAGTTGCTTCTTGGCGTGGAGATTCTCATTTCTGTTGGCTTGCTTCGAGGTGATCTTAGGACATCTTAAGGCTATGTTCTTTTTGGAACGACGGGGCCAATAGCAGACCAGCATTAAATGGCCACTTAGGAAAGGTCGGTTTCTGGCAGAGGTTGCAAATGGACCCGCCGCAGCTCCTTCGCTTTCAGGCGGCTGGGAGTTCCCCCGTGGTGTGACAGAGCGCTTGGCGAAAGCTCAGATTGCAAAAAGATGGGCGCGCATGAAAGCAGCCCTGGGATGGAGGGCATGCTGCACGAGAGGGCTGGCAACTTTGGGACGCCGGAAGGAGCAAAGTGAAGCATTGAGTATGTGACCCTCGGCCAGACAAGGTTCTTTTTCTGAAGATAGGCCCCTTGCTTCCAAAGTCTTGGAGTTCTCCAGTGGGTTTGACTCCTATCGATGCTGCTGTGGCGCAATGTGTATGTTGAAGTACGGCGGTGTTCTGTTCTATTCATGCCGCTTGCCTGAGTACTTCACAGGCAAGTAAACGTCCATGTCACCAGTGCCAAGTGGCACTTTTTTGCCAGCAACATGCGCTTGATCTCAAAGACCGTCCCGAAGTCTGCCAAGACGAGTCGAAGAGAAGAGGTTCCAATGGTTATCAGCTACACCGTGATAAGACCTCTTGCCGGCATATGATGGAAGGAAGGGTCATCACAAGCAGGAGGGCATCAGGCAGATGCGTATTGACCGAAGCACCCAGTCGCCGATTGCCAGCAGATTGCAGGTGGCAAGTTTTACCTTTGACTTGAAGCGTGCAATCCGTTTGTTTAGGCAGCACGCCTCGGGTTCCTTGCCTTCAATGCGAGGAGAGGATTGGGTGTGTGCGTGTGTGTGTGTGTGTGTGTGTGTGTGTGTGTGTGTGTGTGTGTGTGTGTGTGTGTGTGTGTGCATGTGCAAATCGACCAGCGGTAAGCATCTAGGTCCCCCAGTAGTGCCCTTTTACCAGCTTTTTGGGGGAGGGTTCCCCTACTAAACTGGAAAAGGGTGGCCTTATTCTAACCTGTCTACTGGAAGACCTGGGCAAGAGTCCGCAACAGGCAAAAGGCCACCGTTCAAATAGGGTGGGTGTCCATGAACCTCACCGACTGTAGGTAACAAGGCTCAAGGCGTGGGCGGGCCGCGGAGCCGTGCCTTACCTCGATGAAGGCTGGGCGGGGGGGGGGGGGCAACGCACATAGCCACCGGGCCAAGAATGGAAATGTTTAAGCAACCAACCAACCAACCAACCAACCAACCAACCAACCAACCAACCAACCAACCAACCAACCAACCAGCCGGCGACCGAGCGACCGACGAACCAACCAAACCTTCGCTTGAAGACTTGCACATCGAGTAGCTTTTTTTTTGGCGACGACCCAGTCACAGTGAAATGAGGAGAGCTGGAGAATCGATTTGGGGGAAACGATGGGGAATTGCCTTGCAGAGACACGCCTGTGCTCCGGCACCATCAAACAGCTTTTAATTTCAATCGAGATTTGAGCTGTGCATTTCGGCCAGAGGCATAGACCGCGGGACTGGAGCTTACATTAAAAAAATCTAGTTACTCCGAGCAGAAACTGCAGGAATGGAGCTCACTTGTATTTTGTACCAGCAGTTGAGATGCTTAATGGGTCTCTTGGAGGCTTCGCTCTTTGCAAAGTGCCTTCAGCCTCACAAGGGCGTTGAGTTGGTGGGTCGGTTCGTCGGTTCGTCGGTTTGTCGGTTGGTGGGCGGGTGCGTAGGGTGGTAGGTGGCTGGGTGGGTTGGTGGGTTGGTGGGTTGGTGGTTGGGTGGGTTGGTGGGTTGGTGTGTGGTGGCAGGGTGGCTGGGTGGTTGGGTCGGCTGGTTGGTTGGACAACATAGGCTAGCAACTGGGATCACAGTGGCTATTTACGGGACTCCAGCCAAGCGGCGAGCAAAAGGCCGCCAGGCGCGCAGCAAACAAACTTCCCGACCGGATCTGGTCTTTGCTTCAGAGACAGGGGAAACTTACCCATTCCGGGAGGGGGGAACGCCCAGGTTTCTTTTTCCTGGGAAGACTGGAGGCATGAAGTCCCCCCCCCTCCCCCAGAAGGCAGAGGATTTGTTTTCCTGCCAGTTCAAGCAATCCAGCCACGCGCCATTGCGATTTGCAGCAACACGTGTCCCTCACTTACATTTAGAACGTGGCCATACTTAGCTCACTCCGTTGGTTTTGGGTGCGCAGGTGCTGGTGAACTGCCAGAACCTGAAGTTTGAGGCGGGTGAATGTTGACCCCGTCCGACCAGTTTGTTAGGTTGGTTACCCCCGGGTGAAATGTGCGATTCAGACCACTTGTTGGAGGGGCCAAAATCTCCCTCACCCCCCTCTGAGATCCGAAAAAGGTCCCATGCAAAGCAGGAATGGTAACAGCCGGAGGTTGGGCATGGCCCCGAACTCGGCAATAGAGTTATCTGGCAGAAGGAGTTGAAGCTATCCCCAGCATATCCATGTGAGGATATGGGTTCTTTGAGCATGCTTGAGATGCCGGAACACTGCGATCCAGACATCTGGTTGCATCATTCTTGCAAAGGGTGGCCATGAGCGCTCCAAGCAGGTTGGACTGGGCATTGCATCATGCCCTCAGCCTGCAGCGAATTCCCTTTCAACATTGCTGCAAATAAATCAATCAATGAGCTAGGTGGAGCGTAAAGACATCCCTCTCTTGTTTCTTAGCTTCAATATATGTAAGGTGAATTGACTGCAGTTTTGGAGTATGCGGACTCGCGAAGGGCAAGCCGCACTGTGCTGGGCCGGAAACCGCACCGCTGGGATTGGGGGCATCGTGTTGGACAAGTGACACGAAGCCATATGCGGTGAACAATGGAAGACGGCTGTGGAAAAGTTCAGTCAGGTTTGGCGTACGAAGGCACGCGGAAAATACAGCTTCAGACCTTAGTAAGCTACGAGAAGCAAGTGGCAACTCACGCAGAAAGCACCGGCATGCCAAGATTCAGATTCCGCCGAAAGTTTGCTGCTTGGGAGAGCATCCATTGTTGTAGCGCCCCATGCCGTTTTTATCGCATGTCAGTCTTGTCAGTCGGCAAATCCAGCGGTTGTGTTTGCCACTGGCAGGTGCAATGCGGTGCCGGCAAGCAGCACATGCGATGGCTGGTTCCAATCCCAGCTGAAGCCGTTGTGCATTTTGGTTAGTTCCTCCTGCATCAAACATCCTCAATGTTCTTTTGCTTAGGCAGGTGTGCTCATTTAAGATGGTGTGTTGTGTTTATGGGAACTTGTCCATGCTTCCCGATTGCTTGAATGCGCCCAGATTGCACGTGGAAGCGCAATGAGGCTGTCATGCTTTGGCCCAATCAGCACATGGAAGTGCAGGATTAACCAGCATTCTTCGATTCTTGGGGCTTTGCACATGTGAAAACTTCCATTTGCTTAAATAATATCACTACTGACAGTTATGTTATTTTCTCAGGGGGCGAAAACGCAAATGGAAGAAACACCTGCAAACATCTTGTGACGGCGTTGCTTGCTGGATGAGATTGGGGATTTGGACCCTGTGCGATGTCCGCCGGCCATTGAAATCAATTGGGGCTTGCCTTTTTGCGGAGGGTACCCCCCGTTTTGTGGCACCGGGAAGTTTAAGGGAAAACCGAATCCCCTTGAAAGTCCCCTGAAACAAGACATATACTGCGGATGGTTGCGAATCCATGTCGCGCCGTTCAGAAACCTCGGTGTCTGATTCGATTCCCCAACGTAAATACCAACAAATGTGATGGTTACCTCAGAATCCCTGGAATGATGATTTTTCTGTAAATACCAACAAACAATGGGTTCAACCATGATTTCAAAGTGGTGCAGGATTTTGTCCATCCACAGTATGTGGTTTCCGAACATGTATTTGTATGTTTTCCCTTGTTGGTCTTGAAAGGAATCTTTGAAGAACTGGACATATCTTTTTGGGGGGGGGCTTGGCGAAGAAGCATTTGTTTTTCTCCCATCTTCTCCAAGGACCGTTTTCTTTGGTTTGCTTTTTTTAATAAGAGGGTCACGGCGTGATTTTTCTCCCAGGGGCGGAAAAACGGGCGCGGCGTCCGCGGATTTCCGAGGCACTGGTGGCCGCCACGCGGGTGCAGCGGGAGAAGTACCCCCACGCCTTTCGGGCCAGCGGTTCGGGGGTTCGTCGCTTTGGGCCGGGCGGCCGGGTGGCCGGGTGGCCGGGTGGGTGGGTCGGTTGGGTGGGTTGGGTGGATTGGGTGGGTTGGGTGGGTGGGGATGGGTGGGGATGGGAAGAGGTGGCAAGGGGCTGGTTGAGATGTTCAGGCCCATGAATTGTGGAATTGAAAGAGGGGGGAGGGATTAATGATTAAACGACCCCTGATCTCCAGGTAGGGTGAGCCAGTTTAAATGGAATTGGGGGGCGGGAGATTTTTTCTGTTGGATGATTTCATCATTTTGGGTGTTTTTGTGCTGCTTGCCCCGTCATCCCAACAGTAGGGGGCGATGCATTCGGTACAAATTGACCAGATTCTTTGCAAAAGCCCACGTTTCTCATCATCATTCCCGACTGAACTTCACCCCATGCAAGTTGCGCGAGGGAGGAAGGATGGATGCCCTTAGCCCAACCTTTGCCAACCAACTTAAAGCCCCGCGCGATCGACTAGCATTCGATTCTAGCAGCGCGCGCCGGCTCTCATCGAAGCTTTCAGTGGTGTTCATGTGCGGTTGCTTCTTCATATTCCCACAGCTCCAGCTGCAGAGTTATTTGTTCTACGGGAGCTCCGACTCCCGCTGTGGGAAAGGGACGTGGTCAAACATGAGTGCCGTAGCCTTCGCGACCTCTGGCTGCAATGCAAGATCCCACTGGTCAGTTGCATGTAGCAACCATACATGCATGCATAGGCCCTCCTGCCTGCCTGCCTGCCTGTTTGCCTACCTGCGCAGTTGTCTTCACACATGTGCATGCTTTCTTTCTGGCAAAACCGCTGCAGCGTATATTTTTTTGAAACAAGCTGCTTCACCACCCTCGTGTGCAAACCTTAAGCTGCTGCAACTGTGCCCAACGACCCCAAACTGACAGGTTCACAGATCTCAGAAGCTTGGCTAATAGCATACACATCGCCAATCTCACTATTAGGGTTGCCAAAAAAGCATAGGACTCTACAGTATGAGGCACCTGCTGAAGCTCCGCTAGGCTTTGGCTTCACATGCAACCACGTTGGAAAGGCTGCAAAAAGGGACTTCGTATTCTCAAGGTGTCCAAGGAAGTTACGCGAAAGCCTGTGACGCTTTGTGCCACTTGCTTTCCTTCATGTTTTGCACTCAGGCGTAGAGATGCATTGCTGGAAGCAAAACAGTTGGGACTGACAAGCGATCTGCGTATCACATATATATATATATGTATATAACTATATAACTATATATTTATTCACATGTGTGTGGGTGTCTTTGCATCGCTGCAGAAATGCACGTACCTACCAGGCAGAATCAGGTATATAGATGTACATGTGTATATATGTGGTACATGTATATATATATACATGTATATATATTTATATATATATCTGTATGTATCTACAAGTGTTTCTCTCTCTCGCTCTCTTTGTTGACATCAGTGTGTGTGTGTGTGAGCTACTTCTGGGTTGCTGCTTGACACTCGGGGCACTTGAAATCCGCCAAAGGGCACGGCCAGGTGCCGCAGCGGGTGTTGAACTCTGAGGGCACCACGCTGAAGCGGGGGACATGGGGGGACGAGACGGGGAGTGGGGACGAGGGCAGGCAAAATTTGAAGGAAAAAAAACGGATTCCCCCCCCCCACCAAAAGTTGTTTGAGATAGAGTTTCAACATGTTTAAGCAAGAGGATTGGCCCAAAGTTTGTTGAGACAACCAGATTCCGCCGGGGAGTTTCTGTGGGCTGCGCTGGGGATGTGTCCTTGGGCCTGCCTCTCTAATAGCGTGTCCAAAAAAGAAAAACAGATTCCGCTCCCCCAACCAAAAGTTGTTTCACTCCAATTTCAACATGTTTAAACATGTTTAAGCAGGAGGAATTGGCCCTAACGAGTCAGGATGGGCCGTTGAGAAACGGAGAAACGGGGCACTGGGCAACGTTTGCCGCAGACCCTGGCGACGACGGTTGTTGACTGATTGGATTGGATTGGATTGGATTGGATTCAATCGCTTTTGGTTGATTGGTTGCTACTGCGTGCGTTCGCGTATGTGTTTGTGTTTGCATGTGTGCCTTTTGGCATTGAGGGAAGCCATGACCATCCATCAGGCAAGCTTTTACAGCTGGTTTGTATGGGTGCCTTGGTGATTTGAACCCCTACCATTCCTTTTGAAACCAAATGGGACGGCACCACCTGTTTGCCAACCGAGGAAAATCCACCTCAAGGGCCCCTTAGCAGACTTTCACAGCCGCTGGAAGAGCGCAGAGAGAGAAAGCGCGAGCATGGCGTTCCTGCGATTGTCGGAGTTTAAAGTATCCTGACATTGGTTTCCTGAAAGGAGATATTTGTTGTACTAGCAAAATTCTAGTAAGTGTTGGAAAGTCGAAGTCAAGCCCAAGCCCCGGATTTTGCACTAAAGAGGCCTTGCTGGACTGTGGCTGTTGAAGCAAACTCAACATTATTGCATTCCATTCCACTCCGCTCATCTCCATGCTACTCCACTTGAAGCCACGCCACTACACTTGATTCAACATGTTTACCCTGATGCGACAAATACCAACCCAGCTTGATTTACGTTGTGATACCGTAGGCACGTAGCTTTTCCGATGCACCTAGACTAGCTGAACAGCACGTAGCATGCCTTTTTGTCCATCTTTTCCATTGGAATTAGCAGCATCCTCATACCCAACCGACTGACTTTGTTTGCTATGTGCACACACTAGTCAAAGAGGCTCACTCACCCACGGCGCCCATACTGCAGACTCTCAGGTTGCAAGGAACCTCCCTGAACTAAACGGCTAAGAGTTTGATCTGGGGATTTCTGCTGGGAAAGCTAGACATTAAAGCAAACCACGAAACAGTGAAACTGAACAGAAGGCCTTACTTTGCGTAGAGAAGTTATCTAAAATTCGAAAAGTTTGGGGACCACCTGCACAATTGTCTGGAAAAGCATCGGATGAAACCACCTTGAAAAGTAAAAGGCTCAGGTCTTGATCGTGGAACTAAAAAGCTGGGCAGCGAACCACGAAACTGTCAGATTGAACAGAAGCAGGGCCTCTTGTGTACCCCTTTGCGTGATTTGGCCTCGGTTTTTTGTTACAATAAGAGATGTATATATGGCTTTGGGTCAAAACCAATGGTACTATTTTGGGGTAGGTGCACCACCCATTTTAGTCAATTTTAGTGGGGATTGGGATGTTCACTGGGGGTACGGGCTTTTAAATCGATGGTTCGGGAACCGCTTCAATAACAGGAAGTCCCAATTTGTGCCGAGATTTGTTTGCCCGGAGTTGTTGCCCCGGTTTCTGTTTTGCAACAAAAAACGCGGTTGATTAAAGCGAAACTGGAAACAGTCACAGGATTCAGAGTCCGCCAGGCCGCGGCAGGTGATTTGCTCCACCCTGGAGGATGGAGAGGAGGCCCCGCGATCCAACTGGGCTTGGGTGCCAGGTGCATTTAGTGGCAACGACCAGGGAGCCTAGCTGCGTAGCAGTCAATCCCTCTAGATTTGTAGGATTAGTTATGTAAATGTATATGTCTGGTTGGCTTTCCCACTCGTGCTGCGAGGCAGGGCCTTTCTCGCAGCAGAATAGGCTGTTGCATATATCCCCGGTTTCTTGTAGCTCTGGCCTTCCATTCCCTTGTCCGAATCAAACTCAAGAAAAGCAGTGATCGCGGGAGAACTTGCGCCAGGTCATCATCGAGCTTAGACAAGGCGCAGCTGTTCCAGAGGAGGACAGCTGTCAGCCTGAAAGTGGGCCGTGCGACGAGCTCTAAAAGGTGATAGGATTTTCGGCTCACTTCCTGAGTTCATGAACTTTAGTCACTTTTTGGGAAGACTATGTCAGTGGCAAACATAAAGTTCAGTCTATTTTTGTTGGGCCCTCCACTCGGGAAGTGACTTGGGCTTCGGCTTGACGAGCATGGCCTGAAGCGCAGGACGTGGATGCGGCGGAGTGGACCGAGGAGGCCTATGGGCCACAGGCCAACCTCATGGACTGCAAGTTCAGGCCGGGCCGTGAGGTCGTGATGTCACCAGACGCCTGTGGCTCAACGAAATGCATGGTTTTCGTTGGGAAACATATTACGTATTTTTGCTCATTGTGGTTTAGTGGTTGAAATCCCCGCTTAGCTGCTAAAATTTAAATGTTTGCTCCTCTTCCAACGTCAACCAAGTACCAAAATGAGACCTGGGCCAATGGAAAAGACCTAAAAACCTGCGGTTTGCCCTAGCTCTTTAATTTTTTCAGCCACGCCCAGATAAGGTTGACCCCATAGAAATCAACCCAAACTGAGTAGTTTGGGGGGTGTTCCCCTCCAAAAGTGATGATTGCCCACGAAACTCAGGGGCGCCTTGTTTAGGGGTGAACATTAGTTGAACATTAGTTGAACATCAGTGAACATCAGTTGTTTAGGGGTGAAATTACCCACTAAAAATAGTTGATGAATGTGGGGTGAACATTACCAGGATTACAGGTGCACCTTGTTTGTTTCGTCAAGGGAATGCACCGCGGTGCAAAGTCAAGCAAAGGTGAGCCATCACAGCCCGCCTTTCCAGTCCCGTTGTGCGCATGTTTGTTACCCTCGTATGCACGGGCCCGTGGGCCGGATTGAAGTCGAGGAAGGGCCAGGCTGTCAACCGCTGAATGACGAGCCGAAGTGCGAGCGAGTCCCCCAATTGCCACTGGGGCAATTGACAATGATGGTTCTTTGTTTTCCCCTTTTGGCGGAGAGGAGAAAGAACCCTGAATGAACCAGTCTGGCCAGGTCTCTTTGATTCAAAATACAATATGTATATATATATATAAGTAGATAGATCGACAGATAGGTGGGTAGGTAAGTAGGCACTAGATAGATGGATAAATAGATAGCTAGGTAGACAGAAGTTTGGTTCAAAGATGGGTTCCGCTGGTGTTTGGTGGGGTTGCCATCCATTTCCCAGCGACACCCGTCGATTTCTTTCACAAAAAGCCACGTCGGACGTATCCACCGAGGTGGAAGGTGGGCGGGCAGCAGGAGTTCCCCAAGTACGTCCGTGGGGACTACTACGTGGCTCCCCGCTGGCAGGGAGCTGCGGCCTTAGGGCCTTAGGGCAGCCGAGTCAGCCTGACTGACAAGAACAACTGCAATTTGCTGTGCGAAGGTTTGATTCCTTGTCCATTCTCTTCACCCATCGTTCTCTTTGGAAACCACCCATTTTCCAGGTTTTGGCCGGAAGAGAATGGGGAGGGTACAGCTAGACCTGCACAGGAACTGGTTTCAGCGAACAAACTGGTTGCAAGTTGCTTCAGCATCCAGAGCTTTGTGTGGGACATCAAGGGGCCCTAAGTAACTTACAACCCTTTTCACATGGAAGCTGACGTTCGGGTTCGGGGGTAAACCTGCCTGCTCCTGTTCCATGTGAATTGGTGGGAGGGTCACATGCGCAATCTCCCGTTTGGGGAGCGAGCCCCTTTTCGGGGTCCTGGGTGGGCAGTTGTTCAAGGATCCGGACAGCATACACTTTGGTGTTTGACAAAATATCTGTTCCATGACACCGCAAGGTGTAATGTTCAGGTGGATGACATGGTTCTTACACCCCTGGTTGCAACATGCTAGGAGATCTGCGTCTCCAAGGAGAGCTTGACGGGATAAGCTCCATGAAATTCCCTTTTTGCGTTCTTTACCCCTGAGCCAATCGCCAAGAGGGTATTTAAAAGAAAGAAACATGTTTGTGTGGTTGTTGGGGGCCTCTTGATGCAAAATCATGCATTCCGCACATCATGGATTTCTATGGACAGGCATTCCACACATCATGGACTTCTATGGACTGGGACTTCAGCTCGGACGGGCGTTCCGAGCTGAGGTCTACCCACAGAAAGACTACGGAGGTCCCTTCGAGATCCAGGTGGTGCCAGTGGACGTGGGCCCAGATCAGGTGGATTGGATCGCCTCCAGGACGGCCGGTTTCATCGAAGCAAGGTGAGGTCATGTGGGTCCGGTTGGGTTCCAGTCGGAAGCCGAGGGTGGGGGTGAGTTATGTGTTTTGTTTTAGTTCAATTCAGAGGTGCCCCCCCCAAGTTTGATGGTGAATGTCATCCGAATATGCAAGTAGATACCCCAAAAAAAAGAAGGCAAACTCGCGGAATGTGAACGGCGGTTTCCTGGTCGCAGACAAATCAAGTCGGACTGCCGCTTCAAAGCAACCCAGCTCCCGCCACCAATCGAGTGCTGGGGTGGTGGTCTTTGTGTCCCTTGCTAATGCAACCTGCAAAAGCAGGCGTTGATCGATACCCTTAGAGTCTTTGAGGCTTTAAGGCTGCATGTAGGGAGGCAGAACGGACTTCCAGCTGATTGCGTGTAGATGTTGCACGCGTCCAAGTCTTTGCCATGGCTATGTGGCTACTTGGTCACGGATCCTTGGACGAACCTGCTGGTGCAAACAGCTCGGGATTTTCCGAGCCACCACAAAAGCCAACGGCAACGAAGATGTCTCGCCCGGTTCAAATTTACCGAGGCTGCGGACGGTTGACTCCCCCCTGCTTGCAGGAAGGCCCCCCCTGGCAGCTGCACCTACAAGCAGCGAGCTCAGCATGCTCCCGGAGTGGGGCGGCCTTTCGGGGAGTTGTGTCAAGTTGGTTTGCTGGCCATGGGCGCAACGCTGACAAAATAAACAAAGCAAGAAAAGAAGCAAAGAGAGACAAGCAGACAAGCACGCAACCAAGCAAGCAAACAAGCATGCGATTGTTCAGTCTCTCTGATTCATTGGACAGCCTCCATGAGTAGATGAAGCTGCTGACCGCAGATGCAGTGGGCCCTCATGTTCTTAGTGTAGCCATATCATTTTTTTGAGCTGTGAAAAGCACATGAAGGTAATTATTGCTGGCCATTGCTGGTGATGCTGGTGATTCACCATTGTAAACATGTGTTGCATTCTGCTGGCCATTGCTTTGAACCACCACAGCAATGATTCACGGTCATGGCGAGGAGCCTTCCATCAAAGGGCTCTGAAAGCGTCCCATCTACAGCCTCAATGCATATGTCAGCGAGCACGAGGAATGTGTAGCAAGAGTGGCCTCAAAGCCCGTTAGGCATGGCACAAGGTCGCTTGGGACTGCTTTGGGGAGATACTGCACTTTTTGGAGGCAAATGGTGGACGCGAGCAAAGTGATGTAGGCCCTTGGTTTGCTGCTTAATATCTTCACACTCGGCGCTCGCATGTTGTTCGCAGGGCTGAAAGAAGCTGAAGGTCTGCTGGGGGCCGGTCTTATGAGAGAATCTCGTGTAAAGACCCTCTCCAATGATCAACGCCGACAAGTTGCCCAGGTTCGTGATGGAGAGCGACTACGAGTCCATTTGCAAGGCAGAGATGGAGCGAGTGGTCCAGTGCCACGGCCTCTCGAGGTTGCTTAAGTTGGGGTCACAATCTGGTACGAACCCCTCACATTCTCTGCCTACCCTTCAGATTTTGGCAGATCACGGGCCTCTCCCTGACTGGCTGACATGGCCCTGAGGTCAAACTCCTGGCTTAAACAAAGGCACGCACACGGGCAAGCTAGCCACGCACACAAATTTGGCTATGATCAGCAAAGGAAGGAGCAAACTCGAGCTAGCCACGCAGCCACAATAATGTGCTTTGGACGGACGAGTCTCTTTTGCCGAGCCGCGTGCTGGAATCGCGGTGCTCGCCCCATTGCCATTTCAGGCCGATCCAGAGACGCTGACATCAGACGGCATGGCTCACTACACCGCGCCTTGCAGAGAAACTGGGGTGACTTGGTGGCTCCCAGCCATCCCCTTATCCTTTTAGCCGTTTAGTGTTTAGTGGGGATTTCCATTTAACCCACTAAAAGTTAAACTTGCAGCAGGGATCTGAGAGCAGCCCAGTTTTCTCATAGACGCTGGCGGTCAATGTCGGCATTTCCACCGGGTCCAGTAAAAAATGGAGTTGGGGGAGGGGCGATTTCGACCCCCGGAAATCTCAATGTATGGTTCCATGTCTCTGTGCAGAAGACTAGAGATCGAAAAGGGGGACCCCACTCACCCCCCCCCCCGAACCCCCCCCACCCCCCTCATGCAGGAGGAATATATGTTGAAATGTTTGAAAAAGTGATGGCAACCTTGCATTGAACAGCTGGCCCACGGCTTGGAAGAATGCGATGGGTCTGCCGGGTCAGATTGGGTCAGCTGACACTTGTTGATAGGTGTATGTTCCCCAAGGCAAATCTCTCCTGAGGTGATAACTTTGGTGACCGTCCATGACCCAACCACTTCCTAGGCATGGCTTTCAAGTGTGTATATATATATATGTGCCCCAGGACACCATGAAATGTGATGGCTTTCAGATGCCCAAATCATGGGTCTGTGATTTGAGGGCGTGTTCTGAGCCGAATCCGCCCAGGAGTTCCACTGGGACGTGCCTTGGAAGAACTTACGCGCAAGGCCAGCCTTTGGAGGCGCAAAGGTTCTTGGTGCAAAAGCTGTCAGGAACTGTGCATCTTGGAAGAGTTGATCACCAGAAAGACATGGACTTGGTTGCACGCCGTGCTTTGACCAAGGGAACTTCTGGTGAGAATGGCAGGAAATGAGAAATGGAATGACCCCCGGAAAAAAAGAAGAAGAAAGAAACCCAACTAGTGGTTTCCTTTATTCGGGGACCTCAACCACATTTCCTACCTGCTGAGCACCAGCAAGTAAACCATCTCATGGTTTATCATGGTTTTCTTCAAGGGCAATCCCCAGGTTCATTCCCAAAACCCAGAAGGGGCCTCAACCAGTGGCCGCCGCTCAGGTGCCAATTGCGCCTGAGCCGTACCCGGAGCTTGACAGTCGGCCATCTACGGCGTCGTCCAGAGATGGGGCACAGGTTGACCCCAGATTTGAACAGGACTGGCTTCCGAAGATCCGGCTCGAAGCTGGGTGAACTGGGTGTTTTGATTTTGGTCTTGGTCATTAAGCTTTTAGGTTTCACTGTGTTATTTCCAGAGCGCAACCACAACTTGGTGGCTCCCAGTCATCCCCTTGGCGTTTCAGGTTTTGAGGGTGTTGTGGAAGTTTCCATTTGACCAAAAGTTAGACTTTCAGCCGGAAATCTGAAAACCAGCCCAGTGGTGCTGAGGGTTCCGTGGCTTGAGCAAGAGGTGCGCAAGCCCATCCAATTCGCTTCCAGGACTGGGAGGCCCTTCGCTTGAAGCTGCTCAGATGCAATGATTTTGGGAGGCTCAAAAGAAGCTGCTCAGCCCTTGAAGCTGCAATTTTGGCGGGAGAATTCGAAGGTGTTATTGAGATCACATGGGTGTGGCTCAAAATTCAAGAGCTAGGGCAAACCGCAGGTTTTAGTCTTTGGTTCCATTTGCCAAGGTGCCATTTTGGTACATGGTGTTGAGCCACTGCCATTTTGGGAGATGGCGTTAACAGTTAAGCGCAATGAGATGCGAACGACACGCCCGCTCAACGAGGCACAAGCCGAGCCCGCAAATCTTTGAAGCTACCGGAAGTGGACAGGGAAACATCTTCTTTTGGACACCACGGATCTAATGTCAAGGACTCCTGACGTCACCTGAGCACTCTGGCTGTTGACTTTTTGTCATGTAAACTACTTCAGTTTGATTGTCGCATGCTTTGCTTTCGGGAACACATCCTGCTGCCCGCGAGCCGGGAAATGGACTTGGTTGTGGTTTTCTTGATTGCTAGTGGGTTTGGATCTTTAGACTTTAACTTTTCGGGAAATTGGGTTTTCCAGAGAACCCACAAAAAGTTAGACTTTTTGCAGAGAGGCCAACAGCAACCAAGTTTTGAGCCCAGGTGGGTGGAGTCCTTTATGAAGGCGGGCGTGGCTGAAAAGTCTGCATGCAGCCAAGGGAAACTGCCAGCGAGCAGGTTGTTTCAGGTTCCCTTGGTCGAACGTGGAGGCTGTCCGGATCCAGTTGGGGATGGCCCATGGCCCATATCTCAGCGGATGTCCCGATGCTTGCTGGTTGATTCGTGGCCCATTGAGCACCTCGTCTCTCGAGAAGTCTTGTCTGCCCCGCTGCTTCGAAGGCTCTTGGAAGCTTTTTTACCTGGTGGTTTCATCATCTACCAGGGCGATCTATTTGCCCCAAAAGGACACCTATGTTCACAACCTTCTTGGAGGTCTAGCTGCTGGGGTTTGTTTGGGGCACGGGTTGTTCGGAAATGGGGCGCGCCAATCCTTGGTCGACCCCGTGACGCTTGATCCCGGCGAAGCACGTCGACCACACACCTTAGAGACCACAACTGCATCTCAGATCCGAAAGCATGTTCCATTGGTAGATATGGTGGATGTTGGCAGCATTTGTCCGAAGGTGTGTTCTTAAGGTTTTTGGCAGTTCGGGGGTAACGCGTTTCCTTGTGAGAGGGTGACACGTTTGTTTGGTAGCAATCCTTCATGAGTCATGCGGACGCTGATCTCCGCAAAATCAGATTAATTCAGGTAGGGTTGCTTGACAACCAAGGCTGTGCCAATTGCTTGGCCAGCGTGACCTGTAGAGGAAAACCACACCCCTGTTGGAACGGTGCCAAACTACGGGTAAAAGTCCGGCAGGAACCAAATCGAGCCACGCTGGCCAAGGAAAAACCCATCAGATGTTGTACCCTTGCCTTCGCTTGTGGCGACAGGTGCGAGTCAAAGATGTGCTTACGGAGTTCTATGCCATTCTCATCGACCTTTTCGACTCCTATGCCTTCATGGGCGGTAGCCCCATGCGAAAAAAAAACGCGCGATTGCTTGGGCAAAGAGCTATGCATTTGATCCTCTCGGGTCTATGCGAATTGCATTGCAACTCTTTATTTGCAAGAGGCCCATATGGGTGTAGCTGAAAAATAGGGGCCCAACATGGGACCCTGGCAAATGGAAAAGTCGACTAAAGCCTGCGGTCCCCTGGCTCTAAAATTTTGAGCCACACCCATATCTTTCAGACGTTGGCATTTGTTCATTGGCAAACCTGCATGAAGCTACCTCTCGAATGTAAATGGAGTTTCTATGAGCAAACTGGCCAATTCGGGGGCCTCTTTCTTGCCGATTTGAGGCTTGGACCTGTCGGCGAGTCAGCACACCATCGGCCCCTTGGCTTTGGGGAGTTGGGGCTTTGGAGGCGTGAAGCGAGCGGTTAAGAATATGTGTTGTTTTCCGAAATGAATTTCAAGAACATCCGAAAATGCGAACGACTTCCATTTGCTGAAATGAATATGTTGAATTTCGCCCTGTTGGTTTTTAAAGGGAATTGATCACTACTGGAAATATGGTTCTTTCTTTCCAGGGGACTTAAGCAAGTGGAGCTCAGAGTTTCGGGGATCCTTGGCGTCGCGCTTGGGATTGGAATGCCGGAATCATGGCCGAGCCTGTGGCAGCTGTTCTTTGGATGTCCTTTCAGGAAGCCCAGCCAAGTTGTAGGTATCTTTTCTTGCTCAAAACGGCTTGACTTCAGTGTAAATATCACGCCAGCTGGTTGCAAGATACGTTCGGTTCTCATCAGTTGCTCTGTCTGAGATTTGAAACTGACCCCGAATCTCTTGCGCCATGCTTTGTCCTTGCCAGGTATGGATGCCGGGACCCCAGCTAAGAGTCAGGGGTGGCATGGCGTGATCACCGAAAGGACACTCAGACAGCTCATTTGGGTGTGGCTCAAGAATTAAAAGCTAGGTTGCGCTTGTGTTGGTCGTTGTTGCCATTTACCAGGGTGCCGTTTTGGGGGTACGTTGTTAAGCCACACGCATTTGAAACAAGATACTTGACGTATACAAATCTGGCGTTCCCTTGGCCACTTGGAAACGATTTGCCCAGGGAGGTGGAAGTTCCAATGAATGGTATTGAACAGTGTGAGCGGGCACTCATCTTGAAGAGACCCCTTTGTCAAAGATATATGTATTCACATGTTCCCACTTGTTCAAAGGTGCCCTTGCTTCCTTTTTTGGACGGATTTTTTCCACTCAAAATGAGAAATCTATACCCTGGCCTTTGGGGAAGCTGGGTGGATACCCAGGGCACGCTGAGGACTGGAAGCACTTAGTGATCAACTGCGGCTTGCTGGAGGGCCAGCCAGAAGGCAACCTCAACTGGCACCTCAGCTCAGTTGGCGGGAGGTGTCGTTTTTTCCTCTCTCTTTTTTTTGGGGGGGGTCGATGGACACAAACCCCTACGATAGTCTCTGCTTTTCTTTTTTTTCTCGATGGACACAAAAGCCTACGATAGTCGCTCCAACATGGAACGGGAAAAAACGGTGTGTCCACAAACGGATCGACTCTAGAAATGGTGGTTGCGTGGGGTAAATATGTTATCCTGTAAGAGTGTATTGTTTGATTTGGTCTCGGATCTTCGTATTTGTAAGGCATGGCTGGCTCATGAGGAACCACATGGGGGATAGCCAACAAAACCAGCAGCAGAAAGACCAAGGACCTTGTGACATGGGTTGATTGCTGTGGTTTAGGGTGGTTTCAAAGAATGCGTCGCACCAATCGTTATGTTTTGTTGTTTTTAATGTTTAATGTGTAGGTTGGATAGAGACTCTACTGTGTCCCTCAGCCGCCGTTGGACAGAGGGTGATGTTTGTTGTTTGGAGGCTCGTTTGGAGGCTTGTTTGCAGATGTTCTTGTCGTTCATGTTAACGGTGTAATCTCCATTTTGCTTATTGGCTTTTGTCGTATGCCTAGCGTTGCTTTGTATGTTTGTGAAGTATCCCGGCAGGCGGTGTGGGTGTTAGAACTCTTAGACCGGACAACTGCCGGCCCCCCTTGCATGTTTGAAAGGCAACCAAACATTCGCCTGAACTGTTTGGGCTGAGCAAGACCTACTTGCGGTGTAAAGGAATGAAGGCCGCCCACTTTTCAACAGGAAGCCTTTTCCATTTGCTCAAGAATATGCGCTGTTTTCCCCTATTGGTTTTAAAGGAAAACTCTCACTACTGGACTTGTGTTTTTTCCAAGGTGCTGTTTTCCCCTATTGGTTTTAAAGGAAAACTCTCACTACTGGACTTGTGTTTTTTCCAAGGTGCTGTTTTCCCCTATTGGTTTTAAAGGAAAACTCTCACTACTGGACTTGTGTTTTTTCCAAGGTGCTGTTTTCCCCTATTGGTTTTAAAGGAAAACTCTCACTACTGGACTTGTGTTTTTTCCAAGGTGCTGTTTTCCCCTATTGGTTTTAAAGGAAAACTCTCACTACTGGACTTGTTTTTTTTTCCAAGGTGCTGTTTTCCCCTATTGGTTTTAAAGGAAATCTCACTACTGGACTTGTTTTTTTTCCAAGGTGCTGTTTTCCCCTATTGGTTTTGAAGGAAAACTCTCACTACTGGACTTGTTTTTTTTCCAAGGTGCTGTTTTCCCCTGTTGCATCAATCACTGGGGGCTTAAGCAAATGGAAGAGTTGAGACACTGAAGTTTAGTAGGGGACAGTCCCAACCAGAGGAAGAAGCACATCTTTGCCCCCCATTCGAGTAGGGGCCATTGCCTCAAGGCAGCAGGTCTGCGGCTGGTTCGAGGAAGCGGCCGGCATTCGGGACGGGAGGCGCGCCCCAGGGTCCGAGTCTCGTGCAGCGGATGGCCCTGGCGCAAGAGTTCCGGAGAGTTCTGCGGTTCCATGAGCCTGGTACTGGTCTGAGGTTTGCCTTTTCCACTGTTTGGGGGATAAATAAGCAGCCTTCCTGGCAGTGTAGATACCCTTTTCAAGGGAGGCTGTTCACTTCAGTGGAAAAGGCAAACCCTGGTACTGGTAGTGTCAAGGGATATGAGCCTCTTGCCATGCGGAATATCACCCTACCAAATGAGAGAGAGAGAGAAAGAGAGAGAGAGAGAGAGATCCCAGGGATATCCGTGATGTTTCACTTCAGTCCTCATTCAGATGGCACGAAGCGAACAGCTTTCCACACAGGGAATGTGATGGCAAGTTGTTGGTTTTGGGTTTCAAGTTTCATGTCATTTAAAGTCTGATTTAAGACCGTAGATGCAGAGTCAGGTCCGGGGGTGAGGGGGTGGGGGGGAAGGATCATGCTCATTGTCCAGCCCTTGAAGCTGCAATTTTGGCGGGAATGTTAGGAGGTTTCATTGAGATGACATGGGTGTGGCCCAAAAGTAAAGAGCCAGGGTTACGCAGGTTTTAGTGTTTGGTTCCATTTACCGAAATGTTTTTGAGCCACAGCCACATAAATTCGGACATAGACCACAGAAACTGACGATTGGGGTTTTGTCAGCTGGCCAAGACATATGTGGTGGCTAGGTGAAGGAGGATGGCTACACTTTAGAGGAGTTACAGTTTTAGACTAAGGGGAGGATCTCTATGCGGAGGTGTGACCCTGGCCCTACGTTTAATCGGGCCTCTCGGCACCTGGGCCGACTTCTATGGGCATGGTTGCGCCTTTTGCGGAAAAAAGGCACGATTCTTGCTTCCTAAGAATGTCGTCCCCCAATGGTGACGTGGGGGTGATGCGGGGACCATCATTTAGATGCTTGGCCTGATGGTCTTTCAACTATCGCCCTTTTGGTTCTCACCACGACTAGTCCACAGCCACCCTCATTATTGGTACTCACGCTTTTCAAGGCTTATCCTCGCAAAAAGACGAGCCCTCCAAAAACATGAGCCACCCATATCTTGAAGACTTCATAGTACATCTCAACTTGCTGCTGGGGCAGGCCATACCTGGCTCAGCGGCTCACTCGCGCCCACTACCTGGACGGGACTTGCGGGGACTTGGGATACTCTGGGGGTCTGCCAACTTTCACGACCCCCGGAAATGGTTTCATGGCTTCTGAGTTTTCCTTCGGAACATTATGGCTTTCCTTTCCTTATTTTTTCCTTCTGGTTTCCTTATGGTTCCCTTATGGCTTTCCTTATGGCTTTCCTTATGGCTTCCTAAGTTCCTGGATGTTTGACGTTTTGTGGGAAAACCACGTTCGTGGTAAGTAAAAAGTTTGGACATTTGTTTGGCCAATTCAGGGAGTGAGTAAAGCATCCAGAAAGGCCGTTTGAAGCATCCAGAAAGTCAGGTTACCACCAATTGTTGGTTTGGATTGGTGGTTTGGATTTGCATTTGAAGCCTTGGTACTTGTCCAGGGTAAAGGGGAAGCCTCCCACCAATTGCCGGGAAGCTGAGAAAATCACCCAGACGCCTCGCGTCGCCCTTGGGAATGCTGTCACTTCGTGCGGCGACAGCTGAGTTTCTTTGGCCAACAACGGGCTCTGGGATTTGCTGCCCTTGCTTGCTTTTTTGCCATGCTAACGAGGGCGTGCTGTGGTTCTTTTCTTCTTTTCTTTTTTCTCACCAAATAATTTGCAGGCTCCCTCGTAAAGGCGGCAGTTTTTTTGGTTTGCGTGCGCTGGCGTTGAAATTGGGCTTTTGGCTGCCTCCAGAACATGTAAGATGGGCACCAAGGTGTTGTCTTAGGGGCACAATGCAAGTAGAGAATTCAATGTTCATGCCAATGAAAAGCTGTGCTCAAATACGGTTGACTTTGCAGAGTGGCTGATTATTGGGGTGTTGAAGCAAGCTGCAAGCAGGGGCGCCTCCATGTTGTTGCCTTGGCTAGATCAAGAAAAGAAAACTGTTTTGCTCAAGGCTCAAGTGTCATTGTGTGCCCATTTTGTGTTGCAATTTGGGCGTCACTTTTTGGGCTGGAATATGAGTTTCCTTGGTGAGAGGGAGTGGGCCAGGAGCTGCTCATGCGCACCGCCTCCTGGGCCATGTGCGAGCAACCACGGGAGCCGGGGGCTTGTGCCAGCGTTGGTTTAGGTGAGGGCTTTTGAGATGAATGGAGGAGGTTGAGGCGTTGGGTTTTTCAATGAGGCTCTTCTGTTCGGCGGTCCAGCCTTCCTGGCTTGACTGGTTGCGTTGGATTGCGGGTTCAAGGGTGAAAGTTGGAACAAGCACTGGATGGAACCAGCAGGTCAGCAGGATTCAATTGCAGAGCCATTCGTTGCCCTCAGCCACGCGATGTTATGGAATCGTGTGCGTGCGGCCTTCCTTTGTAAGTTTCAGCAAGAACAAACTCCCTTTCGCTTGGTGTTCCTTTCTTCCAGAGTATTTGTTAAGTTTCGGCAAGAGCGATTCCCTTTCGCTTGCGTTCGCGTGTGGTTTTTCGTGATGCGTTGGCCTTAGGCGATACGCCCCTGAGAAGGGCAGGCCGCCCATGCCCCTAGACGAGGCCGGTGTGTCTCATCACCGCTGCTTGTATTTTTCTTGGGTTGGAAGTATGCAGAAGTAGAGGCTAAATGGGAAACTACCCTAACCACCAAACCACCAATTGCGGGGATACTGATATTTGGAAGTATGATTCTATTCCCTTTCCTGAGTTGGCGCTGACGACCGGAGTCCGTGGGCGCTTTCCGAGCTCCGCTGCATTCCTTTGCGGGTTCCAGAGGGGTTATCAAATCTCGAAGAATCCTTCCAATGGATATCCCATCGATGTTGTGCAGCACTTTGACGCAGGCAAATATTTGTGCTTGCCCATTGCCCATTGGCTTTGTATGAGCTGTGATGGACCTCCAATAAATCAAAAGACTTGTTCTTTTCCTGCATGGCCACTAGGCCAGACTGTCAGGGCCTTTTCCGCTTCATTACGGACATTCTGATCCCAGTGATGGACATCTACGATGATGATCCCATCCGGAAGGATGCCGTACAGCATGAGAACCTGGTGGTGATTCAGGACAGGTGTTGCCAACAAATGAGCAGATTGTCT
>CAUJNA010001136.1:925381-960381 GCA_963377175.1 Effrenium voratum
GCGCGCAGTCGCACGGTCACGCAGTAAGAGGCGAACGTAACTGCCCCGCCCCATCCCCCCCAGCCCCAGGACGCAGTCGCACGGTCACGCAGCAAGAAGCTTTTAACTGCCCCACCCGACCCCCCCCCCAGCCCCAATACGCAGTTGCGCCGCCACGCAGTAAGCGGCGATCGCAATTCCAGGAGGCTCCGATTCGCAAGTTACTTAGGCCGTGTGAGCTAAGGATGTTCTTTGTGTCGCGAGGACAAGATAACTCAGAGCTTGAAATTTCTCGAGTTTTCACGGCTTTTTCACGGAGTAGTAACGGCGTTTCAGTTTCCCGCGTGAGTTGTTTCGGCCGTTAGGCCGAGTTTTCGCGGCTTTACCGGGGCCAACGGGCGCCAAGGTAACTTGGGACTCGGAGCCTCCTGGTTGCCCCCTTCCCCCAGCCCCAGGGCGCAGTTGCACGGGCACGAAGTAAGAGGCGAACGTAACTGCCCCACCCCACCCCCACCCCCACCCCAGGACGCAGTGGCACGGTCACGCAGTAAGAGGCGAACGTAACTGCCCCACCCCACCCCCCCACCCCACCCCACGGGCGCCGCCCCCCCCATGTGTTCGAAAATGACCCACTCTGTGTTCGAAAATGATCCAGGACATCGGTGTTCGAAAATGATCCAAAATCGGTGTTCGAAAATGATCCCCCTCCCGTGGGTGGGTGGGTGCGTGGGTGCGTGGGTGCGTGGGTGCGTGGGTGCGTGGGTGCGTGGGTGCGTGGGTGGGTGCGTCTTGCGCGTGAACGTGCGTTTGTGCTTGCGTTTGTGCGTGTTTGCAATGTGTCGTGTTTGCGTGTTTATTTGTTGTTTGTGTGTTTGTTTGTTTTGGGTGTTTGTGTGTGTGTTAGGGTGCGTGTGTGTGTGTGTGGGTGGTCCGCGGGTGTTTGTTTGCTTGTGTGTGTTTGTGTTTTTGTGTTTTTGTGTTTTTGTGTTTTTGTGTTTTTGTGTTTTTGTGTTTGCGTGTTGGTTTGTTTGCTGGGCGTGTGTGCCTGCGCATGTGTGTGTGTGTGTGGGTGGGTGTGGGTGGTTGAGCTCGCCAACAGTTAGTCCCGCGTGTTTCAACACATCATGTCTCACAAATGGGTCAATTGTGGAGACAAACCATCATTTTGAGACAAACCCGTGTTGCTGAAGCTGCGGCCAGGCCCCAGAAGATACAAACGGAGGCATGGTCAGTCTGAGGGCGTTTTTGATATGGTGAGCCCCCAGAGTGAAGAGCTACCTGGACAGAGCATTTGTCCACACCCCCACCAAGAGCTTTTGCTCGTGTTGCGTAGGAGAATCGCCGCTCCATCCGCTCCATCTATTACTTTCTGGCAGCTGCCTTAGCTAAGCGGACATGCCAGCCGTCGCCACAGTTGTCGCACTTCTTGCTTTGTCAGCAGGCTACTGCCTTAAGTTCTCAAGTGCTAAGAATAGTCGCCCCTGTGTTAGTGTCACTGCAGCTTCTCAAATATGCAATGCATATTGGAACTTGTACTTCAGGTCTTGCTCCAAAAGCAATAGACCCTATCAACGGTACTGGTACGGTGAACTTCTTGTTTGACACATTGCGCCCCCGGCACTTTTCTCGCTGACTGAAGAGACTCGTTTACCAATAGATCCCCCCAAGAGACGGTCCCCGAGTCCTTTTCAACAGACCAAGCCAGTTGTGCGCTGAATCGGGACCAAGCGCCACAGAGGCCTTCCAGAGTCTTTTGGAGGGAGGGGGCAATGGTGTTTTTTTTCGCGGACTTGACTTAGGGCATTTTGCCGAAGTTCACTTTAGATCGTCGTCTGGGTGATTGCTTGTCCTTTTCTCCTTTGGCTGCCAGCTCCCAGCTCCAACGCCCCCCCTCCCCACCCTGGGGCCGTGCCTGGAGTGGAGGGGGGGGTGGATCCTATTCGCCAGGCCCAGCCCTGGCCCCACTACCAGGAGCGTGTCCTGGCACCGGCCGGCGGCCCAAGAATCCAGCGCGCCGCGCTGCGAAGCGCGTCCTTGGAGCCGAAGGAGGTCTTAAAAACTGTAACGCTATGCGGGGATAGAAAAAATGAAGTGGAACTGGCGGCTTTGCTGGCAGTCGGTTCATTTTTTGGGTGGCTCCCCTCATTTCCTAAGATGTAGTTGGCGTCCTAGCTACGCCAGTCTCCAACTCTGCAAGAATTCAGGATTAAGCCATCAATGAGTCAATCTGGATTGGGCGTGTTGTCACACCAAAGGAGCGAGTTTGGAGTTGGAGACTCGCGTGACAGCTCACTCAGCGGATGAAGTGATGCACACTCCAGATAACATCTAAAGTTTACCGGGTGATGCCTGGAGTTGAGCCAGTCAGTTTTTCAGCGTATCGATGTGGACGCCGGAAAACGACTGCCACTTGTCGTTTTCTTGTGAAGCTTTCAATTGGCAATGGGTGAGTTGTTGGGAGGGCCTTGAAGCCAACAGACCATTAGTCAACACCATGGATTGTGAACTCTCTGACCAGGCCGTGTTACCCTAAGCTGAGACCTTCTGAATCACTACTAGTCACAAGCAAGCAAGCAAGCAAGCAAGAAATACCAGTTTGTTAGGCAAAATTGTTTTGTACTTGCAAGGCAGGAGCTTCGACGCATCAGCTTTGGGTGGTATCATGCACCTGTGAGCTTCTGTTTTTCCTGAGAATGCCAACTGCAACATTGGGTCATATTGACACTGCGAGCGGCATGGCATTGCCTTTGACCAAAGCTGGGAGCCTACCTATCTGCCCGCAGCAGGAGTTAGATATCTAGTTGGTGACAGCCTCGCTGATGAGCATCGACTGAGGCCACCCTGAGATATGTGCTGGAGCCAGTCACTCAGTGCATGCCACTGCCGCGATACTTATCATCCTGTGTGTGGGGTCTACAATCCTATGTGATGCAAGGGTTTGAATCATTGACGAGCCGTTCTCCCCCACCCCACCCCAGCCTCCCCCGCTTCTCAAGCAGGCGACATTGACCAGGCCACCAAACACTGAAGATTGACCACAAAAGATTTCGGGGGCTTGGGGACCACCCTTGACAGCCGTATGTTGTTGAAGCTCAGTTGGCGGAAGCTCAGTTGGCGTTGCCGCTGGCAGAATACATTGGATTTGATTGACGCCACGCACGCTGAACATGTTTCCATCGTTAGTGGCACCTCTTTCCCCCAGGACCATGACACCTGGAAACACGCATCTTTCTCACGGTCTCTCCATCAGTGGAGAAGGTCCAATTTGCCACTCACCGGAACATGTGTTAAGCCAGGTCTTAGTCGCTGCGGGGCGGCACTCCGCTTGCTGAAGGGACCTGCATAGCCCGCCGAAAGGCTTGACTGGTTCATCTTGGGCTGAGGGTTGGAATAAGAAGGGATGTCTGGCTCCCTGAGAAGGTTGGCTTTCAGATTGATTCCGCAATTCCTGCTAAAGACTGGTCCATTTCTCAGTGCTTATCTTGGCCAGTTCGTAAAATGCGTGAAGGTAGGCCCAGAAAGCCGGCATGCCCGGCCAACTTGCTTTTCACGGCCAGCCCTCTTCTGCGTTGCGACACACAAATCCAAGCCAAGGTATGCGCATGGGAAGCTTGAGGAGGCAGAGGTCGGAGCGAAGTGTGCGAAGAAATCATCGGGAAGTTTTGTGGTTGGGGGGCCAAAGGGAAGCCGAAGCTTGGTGGCTCCCAGCGAATCGTCCGGTTCAACTCAGCTGTTTAGGTCTTTTAGCTGGTTTAGTGGTTGGGTTTCCAAATTTAACCTTCCACTTAAGCTTTTACTAGGGGATCCGAAACCGGATAGCCCAGCAAAGGACGGCCTTTGAATCCGGCAAAGCATTTGAAGCCGAAACGTGCAGAATGACACGCACGGAGCACTTGGTGCGAGAGTTCAACCCACAGTGCCGAGTCTCTAGGAGGCGGTGCCGCCTCCACCTCCAGAAGAGGGCGACGCTGGCCCCAAGGCGCACCCAGGAAGTCAGGGGGGCCTGCGCAGGAAATCCCCCACCCATGCCTTTTGGAGTAGGCCGGAATGGGCCAGAGGAATTGAGGCTGTTTGCGCATGATGCCTGTTGGCAGGGTGATTGAGCAGCCAACAAGGAGTCAACCCCGTGGAGCTTTGGGTGGCCTCTACAGTCCTTGACTCCCCAAGAAAATATAGCAATGCGATCGAGTGAGTTCGTACAACCCGAGCTTGCGTGTGCTATAAAGGTTGTTGGACTACAAAATCTTGCTTCCAAGCTTGTCTTAGGCTTGCATTCGGCCGGGACACGCTTCGGCACATGGCACGTGAAGCAAGCGAGAAAGCCCGATTTGTTCTATGACGTGGCCGCGACTCCACCTGTCCTCTTGCTGGCAGGCCGTGGCAGTTGACATGGGCGCGATCTTCGGAGGGGAGGACGGCCGCGGTTCATTTCCTGGGACTGGCGAAATGGTTGTAACTCCGAGAATCGCGTGACCATCGATGGTTGGAGCATCTGTCCTTTCAGTCCGTTGTGCGGTGGAACGCGGCTGCGTGCTTCCTGTCTGCATCAATGCTCGTTTGCTAGTTCAGTAGCTTCCCGACAAGAGATCCCATGCCAAACCTACATTCAATGCCTCCGACGTGTTTGTTTCTCAAACAGGTGTAACACACAGGATGCTCAGGTGCAAGATGCGTCCTAATCCCAAAGTCGGCTCCAGTAAATTGAGGAACAAAGAGGGTGGGGGATCGCCATGCTTTTCCCAACTGAGCAACCCACCACGGTGGGTCAGTGTCACTCTTCGCATACAGGGAATCCAGGCGACCCACTACGGGTTGGACACATTAATGTGAAAGTGTGCGAGTGTGCCAGAGTGTGTGTGAGAGTGTGTGTGCCAGAGTGTGTGTGTGTGTATATGTGTATGTGCATGTGCATGTGTATGTGCATGTGTTCGTGTCTCTGTTCGTGTGTGTCTGTGTCTCTGTGGGTTTGTGCGTCTGTGTCTGTGTGTCTCTGTATCTCTGCGTCTGTGTGTCTGTGTGTGGCCGCTCTGCGGCCATTTGTTGTGAATGAGGCTGATGCCACGTGCCGTCCTTTCATCATAAGACCATGTCCCTACCCCCTTCAAAATGAAATTGGGGGAGGGGGGTGACCCCTGGAGATTTCCATTTAGGGTGAGCCATTTTCCCTTTTGTGGTTGGAAGACTGAATAAATGGAATTGTAGGACCCACTTTTTGCGGTTGAAACAAATCCTGAGCCATGTGTTGACAAAGCATTGTCAGGTGCCCCAGAGAAGGCACCCCCGATGGTTTTTACTTACTAAGTCTTATTCAATGTTATAATATATATATATGTATATATTATATATATATATGTATTATTATATTCTATGTATTAGTAGCCTTGTTTGGGTCGGTATGTACCAACAGGGCTGAGGTCCCAGTAGGTAGAACTAAGGGTTGCTCAGTTTACCCGAAAAATGCACGTGAGATCACCGGCCTGAGTCAATGCAGGAACGACTGAACCTTCAGCAGCTGGAGGTGATCTTGGAGACGCTGGACTCACATGCCGCCCGCCCAAAACAGAGGTTTTGGGGTCGGAGAAAGGGCGAGCCCTTTGTCAATGCAGGTGTTTTGGGGAGGGTCCTTGTAAATCTGCCAGACCAAAAAAGACTTTCCCTGGTTTTGGACGCACTCCAGAATCACGTAGTGCAAGCGAACCCATGGTATTGTGTTCCGACTTTGAAACGCATCACGAGCAGCTGGGTGGAACCAACCTTCTTTCCAATAATTTGTCTGCTAGTCGTGCCTGGCCTTGGGCAAGACCCACGCCTGCCGTCGTGCCTGGCCTTGGGTAAGACCCACGCAAACAAACAAACAAACAAACAAACAAACAAGCAAACAAACAAGCAAACAAACAAACAAACACGCAAACAAACAAACAAACAAACAAACAAACAAAAAGACAAACAAACACATTTTGTGCGGGTACAACTGTAAGTGGAGATTGAGTGGACCTGTCGCCTAATGGATAAGGCGGCATTGATGTCACGACTGCTGCCTGCCTGTGAGCTCACATGACGATGATGGTGCTAGTCCAGCCCGATTCGCTTTGCTTAGTGGTTTCAGTTGTTTGTGATGCGGTTGGTTTTGTTCAGTTGGCTTGATAATGCATCCCCTTGGCGGTGCTGGTTCCGTTGAAATAGTCTCGTTTGTTTTTGCTACTCTTTTGGCCCATGGCCCAGGGTAGCACATCGATATGACCCCAGCACCTCTCAGCCGAGCACATGGCCCCTTTCTCTTCGCCTTGCACAGGGTGAAGCCTCACTCAGTTGATCAAAGCCAACCTTGTATTTTGTTGGTGTTCCTTGTTGGTTCAGTTTTAGTGCAGGTCCCAAAGGTCAGCATGTTATGTCCGGGTCATTTGGGCAGAGAAGCCGAGGTTAGCAAGATCATGGCCAACCACCCGGAGGAACCAGATCAGCGCGCCTTGCTTTTCTGGGAGTTCTTTGAGGCGCGGTCAGCTGGATGTCAGCCGTCAAGAGCCATGGGCAACTTAGACATAAGCCCTTGCCTTGCTTCTTGGAAAGCTAGTCAACTTTGGGGCGTGCCAAACTGGCCAGCGTTTTCGGCTTCAGAGTGGCCCGCTACGTAGAGCAGCTTGATATGAATTGTTGACAGGCTAGTGCTTGTGATTTGTTAGACTTGTGCTTGGTTGGGACTGTTGTAAAGTGTTTGCAGGACCGCAAGATACTGCAAGCGACTCTTCACGCCACATTTGAACGCATGGGCGTTTCGTAACACGGCACAAGCCAGCAGGGTTTTACACAATGCACTATTCACAAGAGGGTGTGCCCCTTTTTAATGAGATTAAAGGGAAATCAAAAGGAACATCACCAAATGGCTGTGGTTCAAAAAAGTGGTACCACAATGGCACCTTGGCAAATGGAACCAAAGCGTAAAACCTGGTTCCTGCGTAACCCTAGCTCTTTTAATTTGGAGCCATACCCAAATTCGGGGCTCTCCTACTTGTGTGGCACACCCAGGTGCAGGCGCGTGGAGTTTTTTGGTTTTTTTTTCCCCGCTGCCAGGTGCTCATGGAGTCCTGCCGCAGCCTGGCGGTGGCAGACACGCCCCTGGAGAAGGCGGCAGTGGTCGGTTCTGGGTGCGCGCTCGGAGCGCAAGAAACGAGCGCCGTGGAAAAAACGGGGCCTCCACTTGATGCCATCTATGATGCCTTGCTCTATGATCTTGCTTCCGGCCTGGGGGGTTGATTTCTTGTGGAATTCGCAGATTGCAGGGCTCTGGCTCAGCTTGCGCGCCATAAACGTGCACACGCCCGCACCAAGCGCAGCTCTGGGAATGGATGGAATCGACAGCCAGCTAGTGTCACCGCACCAGGAGGTTCCCCCAAAAAAGACACCCGAATAGGCACAGCAGCACAAACAGTGGTTTCGAAGTTCTGAATTCATATTTTCAGCAGGGTCAGAATCGAAATGCGCACGGATCGAGAGCCGTCCGATGCACGAGGCCATTCCTGCTTACGTGCAGACCATGCTGGCAGCAGCCCCGGACTTCCCAACGGATAACCCAAGGCTCCATCGATTTCATGGCAGGGGCAAGAAATAAAATCGAAAGCCAGCAAATGAATCGCTGCGGTTAGACTTGAAGCTAAGTTTCTGGGTTGCACATCAATCCTCATATGTTTAATGCCCGGTGGTAGTGGTTTCCGTTGCTGCAGTGGTGTCGCACTAGGATAAGGGATCCCCCACTATCAGCCACCCTGAGCTTGGGAGTCAGGAAGGAACTGCTTTTGGCTTTGCGACTAGTGGTTGAGCCGTGCTGTGGGGCTCAGGAGGGTCCAATGTTGCTTGTATGTTGAGGGCAGCATATTTGAAGATGAGCTCCGCTGGCAGGGAGACAGCCAACAACGCAATCCCGGGGAGTTCTTTGAGGAAACAACTTCGGAGCTCGCTTTGCAACGCCCCGCGTATGGCTAGTGTGTCTTTTTTAAGGTTGGACCCCCCAAATGGCTTTTTGCGGTTGTCCAGCATTCCCTTTCAAACTACAAAAAGGTCCCCACGCCAAAAAAGCCGGGATCCCAAAAATGGATCTTGGTTAAGCCCTTTTGGGTTTCCCTTTCAAAATCATCCAACGAATCCAAGGTACCGAGCCAACCATTTGATTTGCATTTCCCCTACCCTAGAGTGTCCAAGTACCTTTTGAGGTGGTACTTAGAATTTTTTGTACCTCCCAAAAGCCGTCACTCTAGGTAGCAAGGGACCGTCTGGCTACGGCTTCAACGCGTTTTTGTTTTGCCTCAGAGACGTGCCATCCCCACCCCCTTCGAAATGGAATTGGGGGAGGGGGGATTTCGACCCCTGGAGATCTCCATTTAGGGTGAGCCATTTTCCCTTTTGTGGTTGGACTGAAGAAATGGAGTTGCGGGACCCACCCCCTCCCCCTACCCCTGGGATTCCATTTAAGGTTCCATTTTCCCTTTTGTGGGGGATGAATCAATGGAGTTGGATCCCCCCACCCGCCTCCGCCTGAAGGCAGGGGGAATGCGTGCCGTGCCTTTCGTTTCGTTTCCGAGGCCTTCATGGGCCTGGTAGACCGCGAGGAAGCGGAGCTGCCCTCCCCCGCCATGGAGATGCCCAGCCCTCGGCCAGCTATCCCTTTGCGTGGAGGTGGTGTGTCGTTTTTGTTTTTTTTGAGGCCCCTGTGCGGGGTTGGTTTAAAAGGAAGGAGAAGGGGAACTCACCAAAAATGTGTTTTGTTTGTTTGTTTTTTTTGGTGGGGGGGGACCCTAAAAAAGGAAAAATACCCATGTGATTTATTGTTCTTTGCGATTGTTTCTTGCTCATGTGTGTTATTGTTGGTGATTCTTTGGTGTTTGGTGCTTCTGTTTTTTTTGGGGGGGTGCGCGTTGGCTTTGGCAACTGAAGCTAAGCCATTCACCCGTGCTTTTGGCAAGTTGGGATGGGCCCAAGAACCGCTGCACGCTGGACCAAGTGGACCCAACATGTGCTGTTCAAGAAGCACTGGAGAGAACCCAGTCAATTTGATCGAAGAACATGGCAATGCTTCGGCATCATCAACTTGTAGCCCTATGATGTGTTGCATTGATGTTACGCGCATGAGTGATTGCTGACAGCTTTGATTTGAGAAGGTTGGTCACACCAAGACTAAATCAAAGCTGGAGACACCGGCTTTTTCTTCAGGCCCAGTTCGAACTCATGTGTTTCGACCCATTCTTGCCAGCAACATCATCCATGCATGTTGGTCGGTACATCGGGAATCGTGAAACAGTTCCTTGATGCTGGGGCAATTCATTTTCGGGAGCAGCCTTTTCGCTAGCCATGTGTCAGGTTAGCATGGTCATATTGTGCAAAGTGGGGGCTCCGTGATTCGCCAAGTTTGGCTGCATGTTGTGTGATAGTTGAATTGAGAGAAACGTATTTTCCTTTGTGATACTCCATAGTCTTGTCGGAGTATGTGCGACCTGTTTAGTTGTTTTGTCCAGGGGTTCTCTCTGTGGGCTGGGATCATTTTTGCTCTATCCCTTGATCCCTAGGGGTAGGGCAACTGCCAGGACGGAGGACGATGCGTTTGCTGAGCTTGACGAAGAGATTTGATTGGCAGCGATGCATGTCAAGGGTTCCTGCCCATGTGTCTCACTGTTTCACCCGGCTTGCGCCAGAAGTCAAGCATTGGGACCGGCTATCGTTGTGTAATCAGCCGGATTTGCTCAGGAAGCTAAATTAACAACAACCTGAGAGATGCTTCACATCGAGACGACTTGCAACAAGCAGGCAGTTCGAGCCAAGCGCTTTGCAATGGTTTCACCACCCCGAAAACGGTCGTGCCCAGGAAAGAATGTGATTCTTGTGGCACTCCAGCAAGACCTGCTCTTAATCCTGCCAGTTGTTCAGTGGCACCATTTCTTTTTCCCTGGTTGTTGAGTCCCCAACGCAAAAAGTTCAACCATGTTCAACCCAACATGGCATTGTTCACAGGGCAACTGTCTTTTTCCGTGTTTTTTAGAGGGCGCCCAACGAAAAACGGTCAACCCAAGGTTGTTTTGCTTCCAGGTAGGGCAGCTGGGTCCTGCTTGCAGTTGCTCCCTGCTGGCCTGCAGCCTTTCGATATCGAACCGGGGGTTGTCAACCTTTCCCCACTTGCGTATGAAATGCCGCGTGCTTGCCTCAGAGCGGTGCAGCCACGTCGTCATTTCTCACTTCTTCGCAAGTCGGAAGTCGTGAAAACTGGTCGTGCTTTCCATGCAGCACTGCGAGCCATTGTTCAGCGTGGCGTTAGCAAACACTCGGGTTTCACGTGGAACACAACTAGGATCAGCCAACAACTTGCCAGAGGTTGGCCCTGTTTCTTTGAAGTGCTTCCCCTGACAACTGCAGTGCAACTGCCTTGTCCAAAGGCTCTCCGTGACAGCTTCCCACAAAGAGCGCATTCCGTCACTCTCAAGATGCCATATTCCGAAATTACTTCACACTCCAGGCGAACAGCCGGAAGCCTGTAAACGGCCTTTCTAAATGGAATCCAGCCTTTCCTTGAAGGGAAACTCCCTTTGAAGCTTCCATGGTGGTGCCTGGGGGAGGCTACTGCGCCTATGATTTATGAGTTGGCCAGGTGTTTTTCTCTGAGAATCACATATTGGGTAGCTGTGTTGCCGGGCCTATGATTTCTAAAAAAAATGGCCAGGATTTGTTTTTCAGGGAGCACTGGCACAAATTGCCTGTCCGAATCGCTGTTTGCCGAGGGCGGATTTGATCAGCGTGGCCAGAGGCATGGCCCCAACGTGATTGATCACGACGTCGCGTCTAGGCTTCCCTTCTGGTTCCCGTAGGCCAGCCAAAAAGGGGCTCCCTCAAAAAAGGACACCATATGAGTGTTGTTTTTGGAGTTTGTGGTTTTATGTTGAAGCCACGGCAAGCCAGGAGATAAAATGAGTCAAATGTTTGTCAAAGGGCCGGCTGGCGATGCAACGCACATCTTGGAGCCAAACTATTCAGAACATCGTGGTAGCTCTTCAACGGCGAGGTCGCTTCACTCAGCCAACGGCGAGGTTTTAGTCAAACCGCATGTGGGGAGCCGCCCAACTCGATGTGTTTGCTTCCTAATGGTAGGCAGCCTGGGGTAAAAGTAGGCAAGGAGTATGTTTGTGTGGCCCCGGCAGGGTGCCCATCTCGCCCGGTTTTTGGAGGAGTTGTGGGTTTGGGATGCTGAATCAAGGGCAAGTCAGCTGCCCACATCCCAGCTGAGAATCGCATAGTCAAGTCTTACCAAATTCTGCTGAAGCAACATGCGCGCTTGCTTGCACAACTCCACATTGACTCCGAGTATGAAAGCCTCAAGAGGTAAGCTCCGAGTTCTCCACTCTTTCACATGTCCTCGCAAGGCCATTCCTGAGCCTGTGCCAGGGCCCCAAGATCGGGCTCTGGTTGCAGCTGGGTTTGGAAAGGCCAGATATAGAAACTTGACAATTACCGTTCTTGCATTTGAAGGGTCAAGCGACATGGTATCAAAATCAAAGCCGCTTTTATGGTGGTGAGGTGCCATGGAAACATCCTTTGCTTTGGCGGCTGTTACCTTGGCAGTTTGGTGTGATAAAGTTGGCGACCAAGAATTGTTGAGGCCGCGCCTTGCTCGGTGATACAAGGATAACATTCCCACGCTACAGAAACCAAGCGGTAAACATGTTTTCATGAGTACGCAAACTTCCAGAATTGCTGCGGGCCATGTCGTTACCGGCATTGCAACTTGAGATTCGCGCTGCGGCGTTGCAGCACGGGGTACATGCTGTACTGCGGTTCTATGAGTCTATAAGACCCCAGGATGTGATGAATTCGTTGCCCACCTACCGGGCGACTCGGATATATGGCCAGTATGTTGGATAAGCTTCCATGGCAGCTCAGGATAGAGAAGTCAGCACAGACACCCATCCACTTTGCAGGCGTCATGCGCGCCTTGCCCTTTGGTTGGAATTTGCGGCATTGGGTGCCCCTCTTGACCGAAACAAATTGACCCATTCGCGAAAATACAAAGACCTCGCAAGCCCAAGGTCTTTGAAACATGAAGATCAAGGATGCATCCACATATCAAAACACGCAAAGGCCTGAAGGGCCTGAAGCACCAAATGAATCCTCTGGCGCGAGCTTATTCAAGTTGCGATTCAAAACCTGTATGCATCGAGGCCGTGTTGAAACCATCCTGCAAGGAGAATTGGAGTCCTCCAGCCCCCTGCAAGGATCAGTTGGAGTCACCCCATGAGCCAAGTGCCAGGCTATGCACATCCCCACCCCCCACCCCCAGGGCCCCTCCGCCCCCCTCCCACCCCCAGGGCTCCTAGGCTGGGCTGCGATGCACTTGGCAAGGCCTGGTGGCTCTGACACCCTTCAGAGCCCACGCTTTGCTCGGGCCTCAGCTCTGCCAGCTGCTCTGTCTGGTTTCTGGTTGCCGCGAGAACCTTCCCTGGAGCAACCGCACTCAAAGTGCGGGGCTCTCTGCTGATGGATTTGTCAACGAAAGGCGGCAAATAATTATGTCCACCTTTGCGTTCTCAGACGCCCCTCCCCTATCAACCAGCCTCAAATCATCTAGCATCTGCCCAATCAAGCGGTTTAGAGTTGGTTAGCTTTGCCGAGGCCAGTTCCACTTGGCATTGAGTTTGAAGCTCCATTCGACTGTTGCTTTCATTCCTTCTAAAGTCGAGCTCACATGTGATCGAGTGGTACTGGGTTTGGGTTTGCAAATTGACTACTACTTGGCGCCTTGTAGACCGTGACCTGTTCAGAAGGTAGTTTTGCTTTGTTCTTCAGAGGCCGCCTTAAATGCTACATGTGCACGCGTTGGTCTGCAAGTGCTGCTCCCTTGTGAGACAGTCCCGTTTGCCATGCAACTATGTTAAGACATCTAAGTTTGGGAGTGGTGTGATGTCCAGATTCTTGAAAGCTGGCTACAGAGAGGCTTCATTTTTCAGCAAGGCAGTTCCGGATTCAAATAAGCAAGTTTCAGCAGACCGATTCTCCAAACAGAAGGCTTGCACAAATTTGAGATGGACAGCTCTCTTTTTGCGTTGCCACTTTGTTGTGAGGAGGGTTGTGTTGTTTATTCGGAGACATGTCAGTTTGTTTCAAGACATGTTCTTCTTGTTGGAGAGGTTCAAAATCATCGGACATGACACTGATCCTCCGTTCAATGGCTGCTCCTTGCAAAACTGGTAGCGCAATCCTTGGTACCAGAGGTGCATGACATGTGAAGAGTTGATTTCTTCTTTGGCCCCCCCACTTGTGTCAAGTGACGCTCGTGTTTTGTTGCTTCCGTGCATGTGTTTTTGTTTTTGTTCGGGGTCGGAATTGCCCCTTCAATCAAAGCGGCCAGTCTCCATTTTTTTTCAATGGCCACCAAGTAGGTAAAGGGTACTGCAACTTGCTTGGGCAAACTGGCCTGATGCACCTTGGTGGTTCTCTGCCGGATCCCTTGTTTCTGCTTGCGAGTGTTGCTTTCAGGGCCTCCGTTGCCAGGCAAGCGACAGTCACCTACAAGGGTGAGCCTGGAATCCAGGAGATGAAAGAAAGCTTGGATTTTGCAATGGGCCTCTGTGCATCATGAATAAAAAGACAGACTTCGCATAGAGAGCAACTCACTCCCTGAGTTCTTGGACTCTATCCTTGTTGCAAAGACCATTTTAGTGGAAAACAAAAGGTTCCGACTTTCAGTTATACCTGGTAATTCGCATCTATTCCAGAAGCGAGTGAGTCCAATGAATGGCTCACTCCCGCACTGTTGCTGAATGAGGCATGGGGCTTTTGAACAGTGCCTCCTTTCTTCGAGTCGATTTGTGGGGCCTCAGTTTGTCCCAGTGTTCTCTCAGCCTCAGGAGGGCGGCGATGTCAAGACCTCAGTCAGGGTCCTTTAAATGTCCCTCCCTATGGTCCAAGCAGGTCAGTTTAGTGTGATCCCTCCAAATTGGACAATGCAAGCCTGGTGCCAACTTATTTTGTGGGGGAACAGGGGACGGGTCGAAATTGCATGGAGAGGCCCAAAACAGCTGGCAGGATGCCATGGTTTCTGCTCAGCTGTTCCATGGGGGACAATTCTGAAGCGCTTCTTGACACCAACGTTAGTCGAAGCTTGGCAGCGAGTGCTTGCGCTGGAAGATGTGGAACTGGCTGTTGAGCGGCTGTTGCCTTTGGGGGGGCTGGTTTGAATTGCAGATTGCAGAAGGGGCACTCGCTCCCACATTCAATGAGGAAAGCTGAGCGCCTTCTCGCTTGTCGCAGCTGTGCTTTTATGCTGACAACCGTCCACCAGGAGAATATTTTGACAGTCCAGCCAATGATAGTCTACGAGTCTACGAGTCTACGGTAACAGCCAGTAACCAGCCGCCCCCCAAGATGGCCGTCAAGCCGCCCCGGGTTTTTGTGGGGGAGGGGGGAAGGCGGGGTCGGAGGGGGGGGGGAGGTTCGGGATGCTGTCCCAGGCACCGGCGGATGCTTTCACCAACTTTTCGGGGAAAGTTCTGACCGTGGAGGTGCAAGCCCCAGGCCCTGGTCACTGGACACAACTTCTCCGCAGTCAAATTTTCTTGAGGCATGGAAACACTTTGCTCATGGGTGCCAGGACTGATGTAGCAAGACTCCAGAAAACCGCGCACCTGCTTTAGAAGTGCAAAAGAAGTTGCCGGGAGATTGCGCGCGTGCGGCCATTTACGAGGAGTGTGACAAGTGGCTTGCAGGAGGAGAGTTGCAACACAAGCCAACCGTCTTTGCGGAAGGCCAATGATTCGGGACCACCCCTTTCAGCACGCACTTCCGCAACAAAGCGTTCAACTTCAATGGCTGGAGCAGTGACTTTGGGTTGGCTGCATGGTCCTCCCACTTGCCAGGGGTTGATGAATTCGTGTCCCTTCCGTCGACGTGAGGCTCAGCGACGAACGACGGGGACTGGCTTCCTGGAGTTTCCGGAGCTCAGTCAGCTGCCGGGCCCTTGGGTCCAGTCGATCACTTGGGCGCACAGAGGGCGAAGCCTCAGATGGCCGGGAGAAAACAAATCCCTTGGTTTTTGTTTTTGGTTCCTGGCTAGTTCAACACATGCCCTTGTGCGGGAACGCGCAGGGGCCGCAAGAGCCGTGTGTCTTATTAGTTCTATTTCGTATGTGTATATATATATATACATGTCTATGTGTGTGTGTGCATATGTGTGTGTGTGTGTGTGCGCGCTCGTGCATCTACTGAGTACACACCTTGCCCCTGCGTTGAACATGTTTCTGCTTGCTTTGCCTCAACCTGAGTTGTTTGCAGCAAAGCAACCTGGCCCATGACCCATTCGAATGCTTCTGATTGGGTTGGTCTGGCCTGAGGATACGTCCTCGCCATGATGAAGCATCTTACATGGGCCCCTTTAGCTTTACAAAGAGCCTTGGGAAGTGGTTTTCCGTATTCTAGGCCGGTCAATGATTGTAATCCTCCTTGGTTGATTTGTTCCAGAACCGTGCTGCTACTACTTTCAGATGTTAGGACTGCCCTTGAACCGCCAGGATCAGTGATTTCAAGCATGACTTTCCCACCATCCTGAAGCCTTGCCCTCAGTCGTGCGGCGCCGGCTTTCAAGGCTTATGGTTCTATGTGGACTTATTGAAGGTGGGTCTCGGTAAGATGCAGAGCGCCTCAAAGCTTATAGCTACATGCAAGCGTGAGTTCGCTGTCGTCAGCTCCATCTCCATTCGTGAATCCGTCACTCTGAGGGGCGCCAATGTGTCCGACGTCTATTCGCCGTTTGCTAAGGCCGGTGGGGCTTCACGAACGCTTTGAACACTTGCGTGGTTCGATCAGTCGTCACGATTTTGCCCATAATCGGTGGAGGTGGCCGCATTGAGAACTGCGTGTGGGGTGGGCTGGGAACTCTCAATACTTGGGATGATAGTGATTTGCAGCGCTGGGCTTCCATCCCTAATTGTCACGTCTGGTGCCAGTAGTCAGGTTTAACGGATGCCACGAAAACTGGGATTCCCTGAGAACACAACACTATTCGGGTAACTCTTGAGAGCCAGCCTCAGACACACGCAAAGCCGCAAAGCATTCCCAATCACATTTTGCGCACCGCAGCCATGCACAACTTGAGAACCTCAGGCGTGCCTTCTGTGTCTTGTCCCTTTTGCTCCTGGGATGGCTGGTTCAAAGGCTCAACAACTAACAACTGGATGTTGCATTGCCGGGATTGGCTGCCGTGCCAACAAGAAGTCCTCCCATGGCAAGGTCCGGACTCGCATGGTGCCCGTGCAGCCTCACAACACCTTTGCCACGGCCGTGGACATTGAAATTGCGCGAGTCTTGGGCGATGCGACGCCAGGTGGCTTGGTTCCCCTTCTAAGGGTGGCGATTGAGGGCCAGGAAAATGAAGGACCCTCTGTGCGAAAACGCAGGAAGGGATGGAGTTATGGAGTGGAGGGGCTTGCGGTCAAAATGCGCAAGCTTGTTCAAGCACGGCCTGAGTGCTAGCTGTGGCAAATGGCACGATGGTGGCAGGCCCTCTTTGACTTGCATGCAAAGCCTGATAGGAGTTCAACTCTAAAGCCCCTCCCCCCGTTTCCTACAAAAAGCGACGCCTGCTTTCTGCTTTGGGGGCCTGGAAGCCGGTGGAAAGCCGACCTTTTTTTTGGCCAGGCCTTTGTTGGCACATGCGAGGCCACACCGGAGATCATCGTGTCGGTGTATCTTCTGCTGCCAGGACCGCAGGAAAATTTTGGGCGGCGGGGGGAAGAAGTCATAGCTGGATGGGCATGCTTCAAGCGAATTTCAAGGGTCAAGATGGGGAAACCACTCTTCTTGGAAACCAAGAACCACGACTTGCAACGACTGCGCTCCGAGGTTTGTGCCATTGGCAATGTCCTGGGCCTATTTTGTGCACTACGGCCAGGGGCCCCGGGCCCGGGGCACCGGGGCACTGGGGCACTGGCGTTCGGATGGCCGTACAGATGGTGCCTGGAGAAAATATTGCATCTCTTTCTTCTTCTTCTTCTTTTTTGTGGGGGGGGTGCGGGGGGAGTTCAGGCCATCCTTGTTTTGGGGGGTGGGGTCAATTCATTCAAGTTGATTTGGTTGAGATTGGCCAAGCAAAAGATGCCATGGTTGGCAGTTGAAATGCCAGATTTCAGAGGTCAAGTTTCGCTGCAATGCCGCAGCCACACTCAAACTGGGGGCTCAAGAGGCCATCCTCAAGTGGTGCGTGAAGCGTTGATCGAAGATCCCAGGAAAAAGACCCTGAACAGGGGGTGTCTTCGACCTGCTGGTGGCTCCCCCCAATTCATTGGTGCCGTGTGCTTGCCTGCGCGGTGCGCAAAGGTTACAAGGAGAGCCACTACCTGATCATGGTGCCCTTTACTCTTTGCACCCTGCTCAGTGACTGCGTGCTGAGCCAGACCGAACTGTGTGCGGAATGATGATTATGGGAGTGCACAAGAGCCAGCTGCAATTGCAGTCTTCCCGAACTGCACAGTGTTTGTTTCACGAGTGGCGAAGTTTGCATGCTGTGGGCATGCGCGTGTACGCACGCGTGCGCGCGAGGTGTGAGCGTTATATATGTGTAAGTGTGCGGTTGCTTTCGTGTGTGTGTGTGTGTAGTGTGTTGTGTAGTTGTGTATGTGTGTATTTGTGTAGTGTAATGTATATTTGTTTGTTTGGTAGTTTGGATGTTGGGTGTTTGCATGTTTCTGTGTTTGCTGGCATGTGCATGACCGTGTGTATGTGCTTGTTTTGTTTTGGGTGCGTGGATTTGTGCACATGTGTGTGTTGTCTGCACCTTTTTGCCGTTATCTGACAAGCTGCATTAAATAGGACAATTCGCTTGCATGCTCATTGTCTTGCGCATGTGTGCGCTCACGCTTGCACAAGCTTACTGCACAGATGCTTGCACGTGCGCATTTGCTTGCAGGCGCATCGCGAATTGCGTGCAAGTTCGTGTTTGGCCATTTGCTTGGTAGGTTTGGTTGTTTGTGTGTTTGCCTGCTTGTTTGTTTGTCTGCCTGTTTGTCTGTCTGATGTCTGGTTATTTGTCTGCCTGTTTTGTTTTGGTTTGGTTTGCAGTTGTTTTTGCCTCCTTGAGCAACTGCATGCAACTGCCTGTTCGCTTGCTTGCATGCTTGACTTCCCTGCGGCCCTTCCAGGCCATTTTTTGGCATGGCGCTTAGGTTCATTCACTGTGGGCTTGGATTTGGTGAACCAGTCGCTGCCAGATGCTTGGCAGAGGCAAGCACCGATGCTGCAGGAAAGCTTGGCTCTTTCCTTGAATGATTGCTTGTCCCGTGCTTGTTTTTCATCTGGGTGCAACGATTTTGTGCACATAGGGTTCACTCGAAACACGTACATGTGTGAGTGCAGCATGTGTTTGAAGTTTTTGCTGCCACTGCTTGACAGAAGCTGTTGGTGATCAGGTTGCTCTTTATGCACCCACGCCAAGGCGATGCATTTGTTGTGCAAGTTTCGACCCTATACCCTCCCACCAACTCACATGGAAGTGCGCAAAGCCCTTTTCCAATGTTCCAAGAAAAAATACTCGTCTTTCCGGGGGGGTCTGGAGGGTACATCACGCTGAAGCAAAATCTCTCGAACTCCAGCTTGGATGCCACGGGCCCAGGTCAACCCTGACGGCTGCTCCAATGGCATTGACGGCAATCCAGGCTGGCTCCACCTTCGCCGGGAGCCCGTGGGTGCTGGCTCATGGGTCAGGGCGGCTAGTGCTTCTGTGTTTGGTGGCTAGCCATCCGGCCAAAGAGCCTGTTAGCTTGTTAGGGTTTAGCTGGGGTGTCCATTGAACCCACAAAAAGCCAAACTTTTGGCAGGGGATCTGAGGACAGCAAAGTTTTGTTGGCCCCCTGGTTGGGACGTATGCCTGCAGAGAGAAGGGAGACGAGTTGCAGAAGAGACGTTGGCGTTTGTGGCGCAGCGGCAAAAAACGCGACGCTGCAAACCCTACGAAGGCCCTGGCTTGGTATTGACCTCAGGTCGCCATGATGCTGTGGACGTTCGGTTGCCAGGTGCGGGCATCTGTTTTGGGAATCGTGGGAAAATGTTGGGCGGGGCCTGTATTTAATGCATGTGTGCATTATATATATATATATATGTGACACTGGCTGTTGACGCACCAAGGCATGTTGGTTGAACAGTCAGCTTCTTCCCTCGAACCTCAGCTACTTGCTGATGGCATGATGCTTTTGTGGGTTGTCATGTGGTACAAATTGTTGTCGGGTTGAAGCTCAGGACGGTTGAGGGTCCATTCTTGCTGCATGCAGAGCTGCCCTTTCTGCCAAATCTCAATCAAGTCATGGCCCTGGGGTGGTCTACATGACCCTCAGAGTCTCGGCTAAGTACCCACCCCCTCCCGTTTGACCATGGCAAGCTCATGGGAATTGTTTGATTCTGAGTTCTCGGCCCTCAGCCCCATGTTTTGCGAGGCGAATGCGCATGCCAGGTGTACTTCCTGCTTTTCGGCAAGGGCAAGACGGAGAGTTCTGTGGCCTGGCTGCACCTTCAATGATATCTGGGGCTTGGTTGGCTGCGTTTGGAAATGCGACAACGCCAATTGGCCCGACGGCTGGTTCTCTTGAGCACAGTTGTTGACCACACTTGAGCAGCCAAAACCCAAACAGCCCAGCAGCCTTAGGAAAGCAGTTAAAGAAACCACACCGCAATAGATTGGGAACTAGCCAACCCAAGCATTCAAAGGAGAACGAGACCTGGGACTATGGAACTTCATTTTTGGAGCGAAGGCGTCTGGTGCCGACAGCACAGCGCTAGCTTCGATTCTGGAACGAAACCAACTCCAACAAAGACCTACAGAAAAGGTCACCAGCCCGGGGCAATTGGAAGCGACTGAAGCCCCGTGGCCATTTGGAAGGAAATTGATCCCTTCAACCACTGGCTAGTGGTTGGAAGGGCGCCGTTCCGGAGCCGCGCGGGAGCCTTTCGGAGCCGATGGGAGTTCTGGTTAGGGAAGCCCCACCCCTCTTTCCGCCCCCGAAAGGGGGGGGGGGGGGCATCTGAAAATGGGGGCGGGGAGGAGTTCTGAAACAACTGAATCACCATGGCGCGTTGCCAACCAAGCAACATGAAGAAAAGTTTCTGCAGAGAGGTGCCGGTGCTGGAGCGGAGCATCCGCAGTGGGGCCCGCTCCTGAGAGCCTGCCAGTCCCGAGCGAAAGGTGTGGCAAGCGCTTTGTTCTTTACATGGTGATTGTTTGTTGTTTTGTGTTGTTTATCTTTTTTATTTTCTTGTTTTTTTTTGGGGGAGGGGCAGCCCCTTTTTTGGGAGGTACCGCCGTTTTTTGTGTTTACAAAAAAAGCCAAAAGGAAGACCGAAATCCATTTTGGTCACTCCAACCTTAAAATAGACACACCCACATGGTGCTTGGTAGGCACCTTGAATACCAGTTGTTTACTGGTTTTGGCAGCTTTTGCACGATTGACCTAGCCAAATTGAAGGTGCATGTTTTCCATATATACAGTTCTGTCATGTTCCATCAAGATCGTGTTCATACAGCGGAGTGGAAGTTTGCCCCAAAAGGAGAACACTGAGGGATGTGAATTCAAATGGCGAAAGATTTGCCATACGCCTATACGTACGTATTCGCAATTGTATTCATCAGAATGTTTTGAACCACGGGATATGCCTTGCCGCCGATCCAAACCAAAAAGAGGCGCATAGATGTGAGTCGTAACTAGTGACTGCTCCACGCAATTGGTTCATGTTGGATTCTTTGTTTTTGCCATCGCCAAAAAGGTCCCTGTGTTTGAAACACAGCCATGGCTACGGCTGGCCGGCTGGCCGGGCCAAGCTCCGAACTTCCTGCCGCATGTCAGGCCATGTTAGCCTGCCAAGGGGGCTGTTGCCTTGTATGTAACACAGCAGCACCAAACCCCAAGCAGAGCACTTCAGGTGGAAATATGATCCCCTGCTGCTCAATCGTGCATATGCCGCGAGCTTCAAGAGCCAGGGCAGTGCCAGGCCCAGGCACACCTGATCCGAACATACGTGCCACTGCGAACTCGTTGGCGCAGCCAGCCGAATGCAAAGGAGCATTGGAGAAGTTGGCTTCCTTGTTCGACTTCAGTTGGATGAGCTTATATGTTCAAATGGTTTGATGTTGAGGGTGGCAACCAGTCGGGCAAATGCACAATGAAGCCCTCTGACACGTCTAGCTGGGAGCTGGCTTTGCACTTGGAGGCAAAGAAGTACAAACAAGCAAAGCAGATCATAGAAAGATTGTGCCTCAACCTGAGATATGACTGCCACACGGGAAGCGCAATGCAAGCATAGTGCAACATGTGATCGCCATGTTGCTTGTGCATCCCATGGGCGTCGTGCCGAACAGACTGTCATGGAGTACGAGACGCCAGATGGCATCTTGGTTCGCATCGGCATTACCTTGTGCTGTCAAGCCTTTCCGCAGTATATTACGCCACGCTAGGAGCCCGGCTTGATTCCAAGCCACACGACCTGCTGTGGAAAGATCTGTTTATCATTCCAGGGGCCTCAAGCCCCCCAAAAAGAGAGACCCTAAAAAAGAGACACCGGAATCCCATTGTTTTCAACAAAAAACACCCAACATCATGTTTTTTTTCGGGCAGCATCGGATGAGTGTGGCGTGGCTTTTGATTCGGCGAGTCAAGGCGCCTGCGTGGTGGCGGGCCCCACGGCCTCGGGCCAGCGGCTGCAGCAGTTCGTGGCCCGGAGCTTCCGGGAGCAGCTGGGCCGCCAGGACGTCGAAGCTCTACGGCGATTCTCAGTCTAGGTCCCCCAGGATCGCGCGCTTTTACCGTTCCTCTGTTGCTTGGTAGGGTTCCCCTGCTAAAATAGACTACAGAAAAGGATATGGTACCCTTATTGTAAGCTCTCTACTGGAGGACCGAGTTGTTCAGTGGCACCAATTCTTTTTCCCTTTGTTTTGTGGGTGGCTGCCCCACTAAGAATAGTCTTCCACAAAAAGGGTTCCCTTTTTCCCAGGGTCACTGAACAACTGAGTATTGGGGGCGCTGGCCGTCCAGTCCGAGTCGATGGATTCGTAGGGTGTAATTAGGGACAGGGGTCGGTCGATTCCGTTGGGTTTCTCCCCCTTTTTTTGTTTTATGTTTGGTTTTAAAGATCACCATTTTGGGCCATGAAAGATGAGTGGTGATGTTTCAAAGGGGAAATATGGGAAGCCCTGAAGGAGCAGCTCGTGGCCCATCCCCCCGATTTTCCCTTAACAGCACAAAGAACAACAGGTACACAAGAGACAGATGTTTGTCATTTTTCGGGAAGCGAACATTGTGGCCCCTCGGTCAGCTTGACGTTTCCCTTGAAAAAGCACCAGCCAAGACCTATCCCCTTTGTCTTCTTTGAAAAAAAGCAGGAACAGAAGAGACATGAAGAGACAGTGGCTCGGGCCCCCAGAGGCCGTCTCTGACGGTCAGGAGGATGCGCTGCACGTGAATGTGCGGCAGGCGGCCGCGCTGGCCTGCCAGAAGGGCCAGGCGCCTGGAATTTCATTTAGGGTTCCGTTTTCCCTTTTGTGGTTGGAAGACTGAACAAATGGAATTGTGGGACCCCCCACCCCCCTCCCCCCTAAGGTAGGGGGGATGGCATGTTGGCGTTTCCTGCCATGGTAGCCTTAGTCCAACAAGGATAGCATGGAAGGGTACCCGGAAGATGGGTTTCTTCAAGGAACTCCCTGTAAGTTCTGTGAGTTGGCTCAAAGAAGTGGCTGACCAATTTTTGTTTGGCCCCTTGGAAACAAAGGCCAACACCTGCGTAACCCCAGCTCTTTAGTTTTGAGCCACACCCATGTTGGCACGAAAGCCATGGTTGGTATTAAAGAGGGGTGATTTGGGTGCACAAATTGTGGCTTGTCACCGTGCACCAAGCATGTGGATGCAGCCTGCTTCGAAAATCGCTCAGCTCCCCCCAGCACTGGCAAACCAAGTCAGAAGGCTGGAGTCAGTTTGTGTTTGTGCTTTGTGACCACCACTGTGTAGCTCCTTTGGGAAATTCGGAAAAAAAACAATGTGACTGGTGCCTGACCATGAGATGCTGGGATTCCTGCAAGCTGTCATCAAACGGGCAATCTCCACATTGAGTCACTTACAGTATCACCAGGATATCGGGTGGGCCCCTGTCGGTTTTGCAGTTGGATGGGGATGGTGTTGGACCTTGGTTGGTTTCTAGTGATAAAATTGGTGCTTACCTGCTGGTTTAGATCTGTTTAGTTGGTTTAGTAGTTGGGTATCCATATTTAATCCACGAGTTCTTCACTCTTCGCGAGGGATCCGCAAAGAGCTTCGTTGGGTTTCCATATTTCACCCACCAAAAGTTCGGTCACACGTTTCGCGGATCTGACAACGGGTCTGCCGAGAAGCGAACACTTGGCAGGTCCTGGTGGACGGTCTGCCGGCCCCCGGGCGCCGAGTTCTTCAGGAGGGCGAGGTCGTGACGCTCCGCGCGAATCGATGCCTCGAGCTGCCTCAGCGCGGCACCAAGCGAGGCGCGCTTTGGCGCGGTTTGGCGCGGTTTGGGGAAGCCGGGCATGCGGCCTGGGCGGCCGACGTCCGAAAGCAAGCTTTCGCTCACTTCCTGAGTTTCTGGACTTTAGCACAACTGTGGGGCTTGGATAATGTCAGTGGCAAACAAAGAGTTTGGACTTGTTTCATCTTGTTTCTGCCGTTCCACTCGATGGGAAGTGAGTCAGATATCCGTTCGAGGAAGGACCTTGAGTTGCCATGGAAGCCAGGGCTTCGTACCATGTGCACTATTTGTTGCATTGGGTTTTAGAATGAACCAGGCAACACCAGGAATTGGGCGTGAGTTCGCGAGGCCTTGCACATGAATCCGCTGCTCTGAACTATGCGCGTTTTACTTTTTGGCAATTCATCAGTAGCAGTGATCTTTGTACGGTGCTCGCAGTCCCCAAAGTTGCAGGTGGACCCCGCATGCTGCTTTGCGAGGACGACAAGGAGCCGTGACAACGAGCTTGCCCACAGGCTTTCTAGAGGAGGACTTTTCTTACTCACCCGAGGCTCCCGTGAGTCAGGCTTTGCAACCAAGTGAAGCAGCTGAGATGCTCGCTTCCCTAAGACCTGTATGACGGTTGCGACGTTTGCTGCTTGCGTGATGGTGTTGCTGGCTATGCTTGTGTGTAGTGTTGACCCTCTACTAATCAACCCCGGTTCATTATTGATCCAGGGGTGGTTACCCCTGGATCTAGTACGGAATCAGACCACTTTTGGGGGCTCCTATTAATAAACCGGGGTTGAGCAATATGGGGTCAACATTAACATGGAACCTGAGCTTGGGGAAATGGTCCCTTTACAGGGACACTAGTCCCTTTACCAGGACCCCCCTTCTCAGGCTCCACGTTCAACCTTCTCGTCAACTCCTTGTCGCATGCGCGCGCCCGTCAGGAGGTCCGCCCAGCCGGCGAGGGGCTCCTGAGATTTCGGGAGTACTACCGCAACCAGTTCCTGCTGGCCCCCGGGGAGTGGGAGGAGCCGCGTGGGAGGAGCGCATAGCGGCGAAACCCGCAGCTTCTGCTAGGTTGCTGGGAGCAAGGTGCAGTACGAAAGACTGGAAGGGGTGTGGCTTAAAATTTAAGAGCTTGGAAAAGGCGGGTGTTAGCCGTTGGCTCTACATACCAAGGTGCCATTTTGGTACATGTTTTTGAGCCGCAGCCACTTAAAGGATATGGTCGACCATGAAAGGCTGATTTGTGGCATTTGAGGCTCTCGGGGTTCTTGGCGTATGGGCGTTCTGCAAAAAGGGATCATGGCAGGACTCCAAATCAGCATGGGAAGCAGCTCGAGGAAGTGCGCACAGTGAAACCCGCAGCCCAGCCGAACAAAAGACCTTAAAGTGTGCGACCCGGGTGAGAGATGGGGCGCTGGGCTGGACGAAAACGAGACGTCAGTGGCCAGTTTAGGCGGCCTGCATTTGCGTCACGAGCGAACTGAAAGCGAGATGCCGGATGGGGACCCAGCCTGGCGCCAGAGATTTGAGCAACATAGAGCAGGTAGAACGGCGAAAGGCGATCAATCCTATCAACCAGGGTATGTGAAAAGCAAAGCTAGGTGCCCCAGTAGTGCCCTTTTGCCCGGGTTCCCCTACTAAAATAGACTACGGAAAAAACAGGGTACCCTTATTCTACCTCTCTACTGGAGGACCTAGAAAATGAGCCCTGCGGATTGCAGAGGCCTTCTGGCAGTTGCTCACGAGAGCGTGAGCCCTCCGCAAGACATGTGCAATAAGATGCGCTGGCCCACGCCCAGCAATGACATGTAACTGGAACCGCCAATCAAAGCAGATGCAAGCATGGAATATGACGGTTGTGTCACGTATGTGCGTAATTTGGCATAATACCATATAATACAATACAGCATAATGTAATGGGATGTGATGTTATGTATGCATAGACGAAAACATCACGGGGCCTGGGGGGGAGAGAGGGAGGGAGGGAGAGGGAGCCCAAAATAAGCCCTAAATAAGGCCTTATTAAGGGCCCCCCCCCAGCCCCCGTGAAAGCAGCAACTGCCTTAGTTGAGCCGCAGCTTTCTGCCAGGAGTGTGAGAGGCTTTTCCTGACCCCAGTGCATTTGAGCCTGCGGCTGAGCAGAGCGAATACTCTCACCTTGGCAAGCCTCACCGAGGCGGCCTGGGGAGATGGAGGGATGGTTGTATTTCAGCGGTCAGATTCGTAAAATTAGGCAAACCCTGGGGTGTAAACCACAAAAAAAAAACAAAAAAAAACGGGGTTCGTAGAACCACCATTGTTTACCTAAAAATGGTCATCATGCTGACATCCTGTGCTGCGGTTTGCCCATGCTGGCAAACACAAGCTGTTGCCCATCCAGATGTGCCAAGCACAAGGTCTTCAATAGGGCCCATCTCGATGTTTTGCTTCTTGGCCGGGGTTTAGCACCCACACCAAGGATGTCAATACAGCCACAATCAGCCATGTGATCAACCACATGTGTGCAGTCCATTCTTGTTTAGGGGGGGTTCCTGCAGCGGTGCCACAAACATAGGTGGCACCACTCCATGGCTTTGCGACCTGCACTGCATGCAGGACTGCAAACTGCAAGTGAGAACTTCCATTTGCTGAAGTGAATATTTGGCGTTGTCCCCCGTTGGTTTTAAGGGACGGGATGGTTTTTGTGCAGCGGACTTAAGCAAACGGAGGAGACAGTAGCAAGATGACGGGATGAAAATGAGAAGCCGGCCGGCTCATTGTTCCCGGACTGTAGAAGCCCGGGTGGCCAGCCAGTCAGCTGAACTCATCTTGTGAGAGCCCTTGAATCATTGAGGCCAGGAGCGCAGATCTTCCAAAGTCACGCAATTCGACACGAACACGAAACAAAAGCTGGCTTTCCCTGTAACTCGGAAGTGCCCAACTGAGTGAAACCAGGTTCTGTGCAACTCCAGCCTAGGTTTCCTGATCAACTGCCAGAGTCTAATCTCTTCACAAAGTAAAACACGAAAATGGAGCTGTCTCCCCACCCCCAACCCCAGTCCAACCCCACCCCCATCCCCATCCCCAGCCACCCACCTATCCCCCATCCCCTCTCTCCCCCATCCCCCTCCCCCATCCCCACCCATCCCCCTCCCCCATCCCCAGCCATCCATCCCCTCTCTCTCCCCACCCCAGCCACCCATCCCAGGCCTTCGGCGAGCGCCTGCGCTTCCTGCCCTGGGACCCCTTGGCGCTGCACCTGGCGCCCGGCAGCTCGCGCCCAGTCCTTTCCGCGGTTTTCGTTTAGAAGTCCGGGGGAGGGGACGGGGGAGTCCGGGGGAAGGGACGTCACCAAGAGGAAGCTGAAGTTGATGAGCCCACTTCTTGGTGGCCCAAACAGCCATCAAGTGGCCCTTTGCTTTTTAGATCCTTTTTAGTTGGTGAAGTAGTTGGGTATCCATACTGTGGATGGACGAAATCCTCTTAGGCACCACTCAAGAAACCCTATTATGACTCCCCTGCAAATACCAATAAACCATAGTTTCAACCATGGTTTGCAAGTGGTGCACGATTCCGTCCATCCACAGTATGAGCTGCCACCAAAAGGCTCGGAACAAGGGATATGTACTGGAGCGGAATAGGGTCCAACACCCCAAAAAACGAAGGAGAGTCTTTAAAACGAAGGCGATATTATCCAGGTATATTTTTGTTTTCTGTAGTTTAAGTGTAGTTTGTCATTTGTTTGTCATTTATTTATTTGTGGAGGGGGTGGGGGGTATCTTTTGTACCAGTAGTTTGCTTGGGAGCGGTCTGTTTATTGAAAAAGGGGACCGTGTCCCCTCTTCTGGGCGGGGAAACCATAAAGCCGAAATCCATGAAATGGGGGGGGTCCCTAACAGAAATACGCGTGGCTCGTCTTTTGTTAGGCCCTAACAAAAGACGAGCCACGCGTATTTCTGTGCCAGTGCAGCCATTGCAGCAGGGTCCAACAACCTTGCACATGCCAGGGATCCCTTTGTCAAAGGCCCCCCCAGTCGAGAACAGATGCTCAATCTTGCTGGTGGTCAGTGGGGAATGAAGCATGGGTCCTTTGTTTCCCCTTTTTTTGTGGTTTTAAACATCACCTTTTTGGCCCATTTAAGGTGAGCTTCCCTTCATGGGGGTGATGTTTTGAGGGGAAAATTTGGGGAGCCCTGTGAAGGAATGAACCCAGGGGTCCTTCCCTCATTCCCGAGCTGAGCACCGGCAAACAATCCGTGTGCTAGATGGCAGTCTTTGGCTTCCCGTGCACTCTGTGCTGTGCCAGTGGGTTACTTACGCATCAGGATGAGCGATCCCCTGAAAAAGTACCCAGTCATTGCACGGACCGTTCGGGTGCTCAGGAGCGAGACAACCGAGGGGCTGCAGCTCATCAACGTTTTGGCATCCAATGGCGAAATCGTTGCTTGGACCTTTGGCAAGCGACTACGGCTTTGCGCTATGGGCGTCCATATGGTCTCTTCTTGGGCCCCCCCCCCTCCCAAAATGGTTGAGACCAGAAATCAGCAAACATGGGGGCACCAACTCCAAAAAAGACACACCCATACATGAGAGTCATAAACCTGGAGTTGGCAGTTGATTTCGCGGTTCTGCGGGTCCAACCTTCAGAACCTTGCCATGCATGCGGTTCTTAACTGGAAGCACCCCTTTGTTGCAAGAGGAATTCCCGCTCACCTTGCTGCCTGGACTTGATTCTTGCCGGCACCGGTTGAGTGGTGAGTGTCCTTACACTGAATTGATACACTGAAAAAGGACTCCGTTTGCGAACCCAATGCGAAGCTCAACGCAACTGATCCTTACCCTTTGGACGTTGGTTGAAAATTCCCAAAGGGATTGTGCGACTTCCCTCGAAAACCGTCCCGCGAAAATTCGGCCGGCAGGTTTCAACCTGAAGCTGGTTCCAGAGAATGACAGGTTTCCCATGTTGCATTGGGATCCAATGTTGGAATTGGAACAGTGGAGTTTTCTCGAACCATTCTTTATGATGTTCAAATTGGGGGACACCATGGGCTTGTTTATTTGTTACGCCCAGGGAGTGTGTGGGGGACTAGGAACTATTTACTAGCACAGAAACCATCCAAAACGATTTCCGATGGACAGTTCAATTGCAATCCCAATGGATCCCCAGTTTGGTCAAAGCCTTCACTTTGGTGCATTTTGCCAAGGGATGTTAGGACACAACACTTTTTGCAAACTAATGGGGTTTTCCATTCAACCACTAAACGTTAAACTGTTAGCAGGGGAGCAGAAAGCAACCGAGATCAGGTTGTCCAGGATGCCTTGTCCATGCTCCCGGCGGCAGCCCTCAATGTCCAGCCCGGCGACGCGGTGCTGGACTTGTGCAGCGCACCTGGCAGCAAGAGACTCGGCGCCCGAAAACGAGCGGCGCCAGTGGGGAGTGAGCCACCGGCTCGGAATTCGGAGTTGGGCTCCGGTGAACATTCTTAGGTTTTTGGACTTCAACCGAAAACGGCAAAGATGGGCATATTGAGCCAGAAGTAACTTCTCCTTCAACATGCCCATTTCGCCGGTGTTCCCTTGTTTTCCCAAGCCACGCCGCTCGCTTGGCGTGTTTGCCGCTGGCTCCTTTGCGTGAGAAGTTAATCCTTCTCTCTGAGGACTTGTCAGCTGCTGGACGCGCTGACTTGCCACATGGACTGCTCAGCCGGCCTATTGGTGGCCAACGATTTGCTCCTCGAGCGCTCGGAGAGGGTCTGGGCCAGGGCGAAGTGCCACGAGTGTTCGCCTTTGAGCCTTGGATCGCAGTGCCAAGGTGTGTGTTTTGGTTACCCCCCCCACACTTGTGGTTGTCCCGTTCAACTCACTCCCTGAGTTCATTGGACTTTCGCACTTTTTGGGCTTGGACCACTTTAATAGTAAACCATCAGCTTGGACTTGCTTTCGCCAATCCACTCGGGAAGTGAGCCATTGGGCCCGGCCAAAAAAAATCGTGAGAAATGCCCCCACTGACTCTTTGGCTCAGTTGTCCAAAGCCAACCTTTTGACCTTTTGGTTTTTCCAACTTGGTCCAGTTTTAGTCATGGCCCCAAAAGATTGACCTTTTATTTCGAAGTCCTTTGGGCAAGTGAGTTGGGCCAAAGCCAGCGCCTGCGGTGTGTGGATCTTAGGATCGTGACCACGGCGGACGGCTCAGCCTTCCCTCGGCTGCTACCGGGCGGCTTCGACCGCATTTTGGTGGATGTGCCTTGCAGCTCCGATGGGACACTGCGCAAGGAGCCCAAGCGCCTGCAGCGCTGGAACGTGCCTTTGGAAAGGAATAGGCGGTGGTTGACATTGGCAGGGGCCTGTTTCAATTGGGTGGATTGCAGGGGATGATTGGAAGGTTCGCTGCCTGAGCAGAATATGCCTATCTTCGTGTTCGGGGCTCGGGATTGTGCCATCGCTGTGCTTGGAGACTGGCCATTTGGGCCGCTTCGGATTGAGCGTTGGGATGTTCACAGTTGGGTGCAAGGGTCGTTTACAAATGGCTCAGCTGTTGTGATGTGTTACGTTTGTTTCCCGTCAAGCTGCTTCATGCTCGCTTGCTCGTGGGAGTGTTTGCGAAACCGCTTGTTCAGATTTCGTCGGGACTTGGAAGAAGAGGGGGAGGGGAAGGGAAAGAACCCATTTGGGTGTGTTTGTTTTAGGGGACCCCCCCCAAAATGGCGGTTTTCTTTTTGGTCTCCCTTTAAAACCCACCAAAACAGGGGTAGCCTCAAAAAAAACCTGCCACCCTTTTGGGTTCCGAGGTGACCTCAGGGTTGAACCACCACTGCCTTCAGCTGAGCTTGCTGCGGCGGGCTGTGGAGCTGTTGAAGGTCAAGGGCCGACTGGTCTACTCCACCTGCTCCTTGAACCCCATCGAGCAGCTTGGCTTTGGAAGGGGTTGGGTGCTGGGTGTTGTCGAGTCAATGGGCTGCTGGGGTAAGCTTGGAAGGGGTTGGGTGCTGATGGTTAGACTTTTGACATGGTCAATGACCAGCAATTCACAGTCGGTTGGGTGGGCTGGTGGGGTATGGTGGGGGAACGAACACGGGACACCTCAACCGATTTATTCCATGGGAGCTGATGAATACGCCCCTTTTCTGGCGTCCCTTGCCTTGGAAGGATGAAGCCGGGCCTTCAGCGTGTTTCCTCATGCCTTGGCCAGGGCAGCTTTTTTCGGCGAGTGTTGGTCACTGCACTTCAGAGTGCTGGAAAAGCAGGTTGAAATCGCGAAGCTTGCAAACAGCTTTCTCATCGCTCGCTTGCGATGCGCTAGTTTTTGTTGAATGGGAGCCTGGAGGTTGCAACCAAGGTCCCTTAGCCCTGCCAAGCAAACCCATTGGTAGCTGGTTCCCTTCAACCGGAAAGTCATAATCACTTCAGCGCTTGCTGTCGGAATTCCGTTTGTTTGAAAGTGTGCCCAAGCTCTTTCCACTCGCATCCCTTTGCCTCTTCCCATGATGTCCAAGCCACTCCGCACATCTTGGATTTGTTCAAGGGGCCAAGACGGTGGTCCTGGGGTTTTCCTTTAAAGGCACAAGAAGCGGGGGGTACCAACTCCACCAAAACGTCGACACCCAGCATCCCGCAGCTCACCTAGGTGCGAGGCTGTTGTGCAGGCGGCCTTGGCCCAGTTCCCGAGCCTCCGACTTCTGCCGGCACGGCCCTCGGCGCCGAAAAATTTGTATCCACTGCTGCTGGTCATTCTTTTGACTATTTCTAGGGGGTTATGAAAGTCAGAAACTGGGGAGGTGTCCCTTTAAACCGCCACTTGGGGGGTGACTTTGAAGGATCTTTAGACTGGGAAGCTTTTTGGATGCCCTTCATCATACGTCCCTTTCTCCTGCAACAAGTTCGGCACTTTTTGCCGGCGGATCTTCAGCGCCCAAGGTTTATCTTTTGGTGGTTCCCCGCCAAGAGATTGACAACACTTGCTCGGGTTCTTGTGACTTTTCGGTCACAACGGGGTGGTTTTGGCTGTGGCACGCTTGCTGTTTGCGTCTGCCGCGTTCCCCGCTTGCGGGAAGCTATCGGTTTTGATCTGGATCTTCTTTGAGCTTGCTGTTTGAAGTGCGATGTGAACTCTTTGTCGGTGTGCTCACTGTTTGCTCTTGAAGCCAATCCCGCCAGCCCAATTTCCGAGGGTGGCTGCCGAAATGCATTTTTTGAGCAAAACATGGCAAGTGTTGCGAAAAGGGCTGCAAGAATACTGCCCAACACTATGACGTGTGCCAGTTGATTCTTAGGAGGATCTTGTGCGTGCTTGGTTGGCCAATTTTGGTTCGATCGTGTACTTCTTGACCTTCTTGTCCCAGGAAGCTTGAGCCAAACGGTTTGGCTGGGTTGTTCAAAGGTAATCCTTAGTCCTTGGGTTATGCAAATAACCGCTTTTCCTTTGTGGCTTCCGTGTATATGGAAAATCGGATTGGCCAAGCCAAAGCACTTTGAACCGCCAAACCAATCCAAAGTCGTGAGTTGGAGGGCTTGAGCTGGAAGACGCATCCGGGAAGGCGGAGGAGGTGCTTCCCAAGGGCTGCCCGAGGGGTCAGCCAGGACTGGGAAAACCGCCGTTTGAGACATGGCAAGTTACACGTTTTGACAACAACCGGGCAGGGTGACCACACCCAAGATGAAAGTTACATATTCTGACAATACTTGGGGTGGGGAGGGGGTGACCACGCCCAAGACGAAAAGTTGCTTTCTTCGGGGGTCCCTCATTTCAGGTTGGTGAATGTGTAGTGTATCATATGTTTGTTCACCCGGATCTGACGTTTGGTTTGTGGATCACATGTTTGTTGAACTAGTCAATCCCTTCAAACAAACGATCAAACTGCAACACAAGGCATTCCGTGCCCAAGAAGCTTGTAAGAGCTCAATTACAAGCCCAGCTTGTTGCCTTTCATGGCACAGGTTCATTCTCCTCAAGAAGCCTCACTTCCTAAGTTCCTGGACTTGACACTCTTTGGAAAGAAGAACAAAAAGTTTAGACTGTTTCTGGGCAATCCACTCAAGTGAGAATCGCAGTGACATCCACTGCGGGCAAAAGTTGATTGACATGTCTTGCGGAGCGAGCGCGAGAAAGAGACAGAGAGAGACAGAGAGAGACAGAGAGAGACAGAGAGACGGAGAGAGAGAGAGAGAGAGAGAGAGAGAGAGCGAGAGAGAGAGAGAGAGCGAGAGGGAGGGTGGGAGGGAGAGAGAGAGAGAGAGAGAGAGAGAGAGAGAGCGAGCGAGCGAGCGAGCGCGCCAGCCAGCACAAGGGTTGTGGTTTCATTGGACCGAACCACAAAACCTGTTGTAAACATCGTTCCGAAACTGGCAAGGTGCCTGAAGCATGGTGCTTGAGCACCCATTGAAATCTGTGACACGTTGGTGGGTCGGTGCACTGACCTAGGGTTAGCAGCGGTGTATCAATAAGTTTGAGCGAGCTTCTTGCAAGGTGCGCTCATTACTGCGTGTTCTTGAAATTGGGGATATCAATTGGCACCAACGACATGCACGCACTTACACAATCCCGCAGACTAGCATGGAACTCACCAAAAGATGTGTGCTCTTCTTGAGAAGTTTGTTTGTTATTGGTGGACTTTTGTTTTGGGTTCCATGTTGGTAAATGTTCTAAATCAGGGCATTACCGTCCCAAACCACCATTCTCACCGGGCCAGGACTGGACACCTGGCTGGTGCCAGAAGGCGAAGTCGCCACCATGCGGCCACTGCAGCGGTTCGCCTTGCACCGCTGCGCGCGGTTCCTTCCGAAGCCTGGGCCATGGGAGGTCGATGGGAATCGGCTCGTGGCAAGCTGTTTTTGGCTTGGTGAGGAAGGGGGGTGGGGGTCTCCTTCGCAGGAGCATGGCCCTCAGAGAATGCGGTACCAAAAAAACAAAAAAACACTTTGACAGCTACAGGTGGCTTTTGCAAGCGGCGCACCTGAATTGACTCGTTGCGAGTTACTCCTGAGGAAGACTCCTTTGGCGCGGAAGCGATGCGAAGCCAAGAAGCCAGCGGGTTAGGCCCCTGTTCCGGGATTCTCCAATTGGCAAAGGAGCCAACTAGAAGCAATGGCAACAAGTCAATGCTCGGAAAAATAGAGGGGAAAAAAAACAAGAAGAACAACGCCTACCAATCCGCTTTCTGGATTCTGGATGCAGGCTAACGTCAATGATTGCAACCAAGCTCGCAATATTTGGATCCTCAAATTCTGCGGATCCAGAAAGCCGCATGGGTTTTGGTTTGTCCTCTGTTGGTTTTGTTTGTAGGTTCTCTTTTGTTGGTGTTGTTCATTGGCTCTATGCTGTTGGTTTTGTTTGTTGCTTCTACTTTCCTGTTTGGTTTGTTGGTTTGGTGTTTTGGGGGACGGGGGATGGGGCCCGCACCCGGGAGATGTTGGAGATCCGAGGATCCACGGGCCCAACTTCGGTGGCTTCTTCCTGGCGGCGCTCGAGCTGGCCGACGACGCCGGCGCTCTCCCGCGCCTCGCGGATTTGTTTCTCCTCAGCTCAGTTGTTCAGTGGCACCAATTATTGTTCCCTGTTTTTTGAGTGGCTGCTCCACTAAAAATGGTCCAAGCCCCAGAAAGGGTTTTCCCTTTTTTCCAGGGTCGCTGAACTGAGTCGGTAACGACCATGGGTTTTGAGAACCCAGGGAGTCCCAAGGAAGCCATATATCATTCCATGAGAATTCCTGGTTCTATATACAGGGCTCCTTAGAAGATACATTTTGCCACCATTTGAAACATGTTGCTTTTTCAACACCAAAATGAAAGGAAACCACAATTTACAAGGCAATGTTCAGGTGTATAAATGTAAGGATCCCTGTATGAGAATCCTCATGAGGATCCTTGAGAAGCCACATATGGTCATTCCATTCCCGATGGTTTTGTTTGGAGAACAGTTCATTCGGGCCGAGAAATGGAGGAAATCCGCATTGGGATCTGTTTGAAGATGTTTCTGCAAAGGTTCAGATTTTTGAAGATACTTCCTTGAAGATATTCCTTAAAGGTTGTTTCTTTGAAGTTATTTCTCTTTGAATGAAAGAGCCGTAAAACTGAAAGAACCATTGTCCATTGCCCTACTTTACTTTGGTTGCCTTTTTAGATGTTTAAAAAAAAAAAAAAAAATGTAGTAACTGTTCCTTTGCTGGAGTACACCGTTTTGGACGGCTTGGAAGAAACTGATCCAGAGCACACACAGAGGCAGAGCTATCCTCCATTGGCAGACGGATGGACTTCTGGTTGATTGAGGGGAGGTCGCTTTGATTCTTCACTGCGGTCACGGGCCACTCGAAATCCTGTGGCGCGGCGTGCAAATCCCATGTTCCCAGTGAGCTCTTGGCTTGGTTCAACTTGGTTCAGCGTATGTGTTCGCAAGCGCTGACGCTTTTGTTTGCTGAGCCTGCAAGAAAATGGAGGATAAAGCCGAATTTTTGAGGCTGCCATTGGCACCTAGTAGATGGTTCAAGGTTCAGGGCTCAGGACAGGCAGGTCCTGTTCCGCATGGTTGAAGCCAGCTCTTGAGTACTCGCTTTCAAGAG
>CAUJNA010001136.1:970381-1007881 GCA_963377175.1 Effrenium voratum
ACTTGTCCTGAGAAAGGCGGAAGTGTAAACTCAAGACACCGGGGTCACACGGGCATCACGATGTGCAAGCCGCGTCCGGTTGGGTTGGCCCGTCATTCTCGGTGCGTTGAGGTCATGTGGCACACAGATGCGGGTGCTCCTGAAGTGGACGTCTGAGGCTCAGAGGTTCGGCGAGCGGGCATTCCTTCATTCAATGGTTCCCGTTATACCAGCAGATTTCAAGCAATTCCGAGTCAAACTGTTCAGTGCTCATTGATCATTTTTGCTACCCCCTTTGTGGGCCGACCAAAGCTGTTCGCTCCGAGTCATGGACATAAGCACACGTTAAACCGTTAAACGGTTGGCCGACGTCAATCCAACTGAGTTTTGCACCCCAACCTGATTCCATTCCCACAGCCTGCAGAAAGTCGCGAAGCAAGTTGAGATTTCAGCAATCCAAGGGTTGCCCTTGACCTCTCCATGCGCACCGGTTCCCCTTGCCGCGCCATTTTCCGCTCGTATCGAAGCTCCGGTGCCCAGAAAGCCGCCAGGCCGGCAGCCCTCGGGTCGCCAGCTCAGTTCCGCGCAGCCAGTTGAACTTTCGAAAAGCAGACCTCGATGTCGCCGAGAGGTCCCACATAGGTGTGCTTTTTTAGGTTTGGTTAAAAGTACATGGCACCGGTTTAGATGGGGTTTGTTCCATTTACCAGGGCCTTTTTGTTTCAAAAGGCCACCTATGTCCCCCAGCAGTGCCCTTGTACCCTTTTTTGGTTAGGAGGGTTCCCCTACCAAAATAGATTACAGGAAAAAGTTAGTACCCTTATTCTATCCTGACTGGAGCACCTAGTCGCAGAGAGGTTTGACTCCCTGAGTTCCGAAACTCGGACTTCAGCCACCTTTTGGGTTTGGAGCATTTGAGTGGTAGACAAGCAGTTTGGACTTTTGGTTTGGCCAATCCACTCGGAAAGTGAGAGAAAGAAAGAATGCCCTTTGAGCAGCAGCTTCTTTTAGCTTCATTGGGGTTGCAACGTTTGATTGATTGCTTGCTTGGTTTTGTTTGTTCTGATGGTTGGCTGGCTGGCTGGCTGGCTGGCTGGCCGGCCGGCCGGCCGGCTGGCTGGCTGGCTGGCTGGCGGGCGGGTGGGTGGGTGGGTGGGTGGTCATAGCATTGCTGCCTCAAGATGTCTTGTAGCGGAAACATCCTGCGCGAGTTGTTGCCACTTCATGCAGGTTGACCCTTCTTCAAGCTCAGCTGGCCTGAAGATATATGGCTTTCATTCCTCAGAATCATTGCGCGTGAAGGGAGTGGCTGATCCTTTTGCCTGCGAGGCTTGTAGTACTCCAGATAAAAATGTTTGGCCATGGCTGTAGGCACATAGTTTTTTCCACCCAGCTCAATGGAGTCCAACGACGACGGTGGGCCCTCGTTGTATGCTTGCTTTCTGAGGTTCGTAGCTTACCAGCTCATCAATCATCAGGTATCGATGTACTGCAGCAAGCTCAGATGCCGCTTATTGCAGAACCACCACCGATCACAGTCATAGCCACAGTCACTGCCACAACACCTGGGTGGGGCAAAATATGGTTTAAACACCACCTTCACAAGGGAAGAATCATTAGAACCAGTGGTTTAAACATGGTGGCCCCACCCTACACAAAACACACACACACATTGCACAAGCTAGCTTCTTGAGGGAGCGCAGGGCATGTCGGCGAGCATGCTTTTTGGTATGGCAAAGACCGCTGGTTTTGAGAGAACCCGACAGCCATGCAGGCCTGAAACTTCCTGTTTGAACACAAAGAAAGTGGAGAGGCCCCTCCCCCAACGAACAGATGGATTCCCTGACATGCAGTTGTGTGCCTTGAGCCTTGTTTCATTCTGCTGTTGCAAGTGGACCAGCAGGGGTCTCAGATATTGACTTTCTCGGAGCGATTTGGAGATGGCAGGGTGAAGACAGTGAAGATGAAGCTTCACAGGTCTTCGCAACGCCGTGAAGAGGGATAATGCAGTTTGAACAAGCTGCAAGCTCCAGTGAACACGCTTTTGAAGGGCGAACCATCCCGGGGCTGATCCCAAACTCATTCCAAGCCACCACTGGCTTGGACGCAGATCAATGAGTGGGGTGCGCCATTGACAACGGCAGCCTGTGATGCCCTGAAAACGTGCGATCATGCCCAAGATGTTTGTTGACTGGCATTGCGCGTCGTTTGCAACAGGAGTATTGTGAAGCGGCATCCAAGCCCGTTGGCTTGAGCTGAGCCTTTTGCTGTTTTCTTTCCCAAGATGCAAGGTGTTGTAGGATCAGATGGGGTTGTTGGCTAGCCCGAAGAGGACTCTTCCCTACTTGTCGAATTATTCAAGACTCTGGCGAGCTGCCTCCCCTCTTGTTCAGCTGAATGGACGCACACACACACACACATTTTGGCAGTCAAGGAAGCATGCTTCTGGGTTTGACTCTCTTGCCATCTGCAGGCTCACTGTCTGAGCGGACGGTCTTCCTGAATTTGTGCCCGCTTTTCGCACTCTTCATCGAGCCTTTGGTGTTGCCGCAGGGGCCTCGGGCCTCGGTACGCCTTACGCGTGCGAGCTGCTGCGAGAGGTTCGAGATGAGAATCCACCGGGCACTAGGAGACTGCAGGGCCTGTCTCTACTTTCTCGCCTCAAAATCCAAGCGTCTAATCGTGTATCTAATCCTAAAAAAAGTGTATGTCTGGTTTGCGAGATCTCATGGAGCTCGGCAGAAAATGCGCTTGCTCGCAGAACTCGTGAGTTCTGGACAAATCAGCTTAGAGTCTTTATACGCTTCTCCCCAGCAAACAGTTGCACTTTGACTCCAGCATTGGTGCCGACTGTGATTCGAATCATTAGGCAAAGGCACCATATCCAGGATTGCCTCGGCCTTTGCCATCGAAGATTCCCCAGCCTGTGAGTGCTGTTGAGCATGGAGCATGAGGAACACAGCTCCAGTGGAACCTACTTGTCTCGCAAAAGTGCATGTGGGCTGCGAAAGGACCAACGCAGAGCCCATTCAGCACTTTGCCCTGGTTCAGAAATGGGGACATCCCAATATTGAGGATGCTTGGTGTCAAAAGAAAACCCAAAAGAAACCCCCACGTGCAGGAGTCCCCCAAAGAAAAGCCAATAGCATGAACGACTGGCTCACGGTTCGTGCGCGGGGGGGTGGGGTCACGCGGGCGGGTGAGGTGTGTGACTGTGTGTGTGCGCGCGGGTTCGTGTGAGTGGGCGGGCGGGCGGTTGCACTCGAGTGCGCGCACGTGCGTTCACAAGGCGGAGTGGTAAAGTGGCTGTGGCTCCAAAAACCGGTACCAAAATGGAACCCTGGTAAGTGGAAACATGGACCAACACCTGCGTAACCCCCCCAGTTTAATTTTATGCCACACCCAAGTTGTTGCTGTAGCGTAGTTCCAATTATTAGGGGGGATCTTGATTCTTTCAACTCCGATTCCTCCTGAGGTCCAGGGTGGAGAACGTGCTGAATCAGCCATCCCTGCTAGCTTTAATACGTCAAACCAAAGGTTCTGCTCAGGTGGCACCCAAGACTTGGAGACTCCTTGGGATTCAACCATTGTTGCACAGAGCGTTGCCGGGGGCACATGAGAGAGACAAAGTGAGTTGTGAAGATCAATGCCCACTTGCTTGCCCACGTCGAACAAAGTGGTTGCTGACGTTGCAGTCGCTTTTTTCAGTGCATGCTCATGATGTTTTTGACAGACATCAAGCTTTCTGCTATGGTTCGGGGGGGGGGGGGTGCAATTGAAGCTATGGAAGTTTAAATGACACCTGCTATTACAAGCCACTCTTGGGGTTTCGTTGAAGCTGGAAGACCAGGGTGCCAATTTGCGCGCGCCTGGCCCGACCCCTACGCCAGGACCTTTGCCTCTAAGATGGCGCTTGTGACCATGGCCTTCGGGGCAGTTCTGCCGGGGTCCTCAAGCTCGGAGCGCGGAAGGAATGGACTTGCTACTTCGGTCAAAATCAGTCACCCGGAGATGGACCGCAGGAATTTTGTCCTTTCCATTGACCAGGGCAACCCATTTTGCTGTTACCCTATTTTTGACCCACCCACTTTGGGGAAGACCGTTTTAGTCAGCCAATGAAGCATGCAATGGCCGGAAATCTGACCTATGCTGCCAATGAATCCTGCCTGGCAACGTTTGTAGCAAGATGTTTGTAGTAAGGGAAACCCACGCACTAATCCGGTGCAATTCAACGGGGAGACACCAGCAGTAGAACACCATGGGTGAGATACAAATGTTGCAAGGTCCCGCTTGCCGTTTTCCTTGGCCTTTTCTCCAAAAGCCTCGCCTGGGGCCTGATGGGTTGAAAATGCAGCGTGTAGTCTCCGAAGTTTGCCACGCAATGTTCAGGCTTGCCTACGAATATGATGCCTACGAACAGGTCAGGTTTTAAGGATTCAGTTGCTGAGTGGCACCTCGCAAAATATCGCGACTGGGCTCTTGCGATCCTGAAGGGGCATGGCTCAAAAGCGGCGATGATCAAGAAATCTTGCTTCGCTGCGCATTTGACACCAAGACCATGCGTACTCCATCATTGGATCTTGCTTGAGTAGCAGCAGGACAATGCGTGCTGTGACTGACTTTGCTTTATCAGTGCCTACCTCGTCCCCCCCGCCCCCCGGCGCTTGCTATATCACCACATGGGTGAGTGCACAACCATTTGTTTTTTGTTCGTCTTTGCATGGACGGAGAGCTTTGCGCGCACAAATTTGCATCAGGCTTGAGCCGTCCTGCAAACACGAAGATCACAGCTATCGGTGAACCCCAGGGCTGGAAGGTCACTGACCCAAGGTGTGCCGGAACACCCGACCTCCAATTCCGTTTGCGTGCACGGCTCATGCAACCATGCAAACCAACCGCGGCCAATTCGGACGGCGCGACGGCGCTTTCGGCTCTCGGAGGTTCAGCTTGCAGTACCGGGACTTCACGGCCAATGGCCTGAGATCCGCAGGGATCTTGGTGGCCGGGGGGCCCAAGCGGTTGGAGCGCCCGAGCGCGAGATTGCCTAGATGGCTCCATAGCAAGCAATCCGCCCACCTGTTGGGGCAAATTGTCGATCTAACCATGCAACTGTTCCTTGATGAAACAAATGTTCCCGGCTTTTCTGCCCGTGGAAATATTCGAGACCTCGTGTTGTCTAATTATGCTCACCTACCCAGTCACGGCACTTGTTATGTTGCAGGAAGAAATTCTGTGTGATGGCAAAGCTTCGTTACAACACTTCAATCTATTTGTGTCTCATCGCTTGGTTCTGGGCACGTGAAATTACTTCAGCACAGGCTTCTTTGAACATAATCTGGCGAAGGGCCTCAAGGGGAGTTGAGGCCAAAACAACCCGAAACCACATTCACCCTCAGCAGCCCGCCAATGACCAGCGCTGCGCCTCTTCGGAAACCCCTAAAAAACACTCCCTTTAAAGGACGCAGCTCTCAGCCCTGACGACACTCCGCTGCACGCCATGCAAGCAGTGTCATTTGACAATTGGATGGTTGGCAAACCGTTCAAGCTGGGATGCTTTTGGATTTGCTGGCTCTGAAGGTGTTCGAGTACAATATGTTTTCAAATTATAAATCGCAACTGTTGACCCTTGGTCCAGTGCCCTGGCGAGTGGCCACACAGAAACAATGGTTGATAAAACCAAAAATGTATCTTCCTATTTTATAATGAAATGTTTTGAATATGTGCAAAAAGGTTTGATTGATGAAATGGATATTCCAAATGATATAATAATCAATTCATGAACAATTAATACAAACCAGTTTGATGTATTTGATAATGCTACATAAATAGTAATAAATTGCATTTATTGTAGTTCACATAACAGCAAATAAAGCTAATATTATATTTAGTAATTGTATTTAATAAATAAGATTCCTTTGATGGATGCTACTTGCTTTTTTGCAAGATTGCATCAAGAGGCGCTCATGCTTCCTTATCGCCTTCTTCAGCGGATGCTCCTGGCGGATTGCCAGCAGGATCGCCGGTTGCCGCGTCAAAACCAAAAGGACAGGAGGTTGCCGAAACAGTGGGCTAAACATCTATTTAATCGGGCCTTGGCACCGACTTTTCTGCGGCCCTTGTTTTTGCAACACCAGCCAAGCGAGCATTCGAATCACTTTCTCCCCGAAGACCCAGTTATGGAGTGGGATGTTTTGGGGTGTCTTAGGGGTGTTGGGGTCTGTGGGTTGGCAACTTGGGTCGGGTAGGGATTAGTTGATTTTGGGGTCGAGTTCGGCGTGCGCATCCCCCCCGGCAGGTTCCCGCCTCCTTGCTGTGCGCCTTCGATGGCTTATTGCTCACCATCCCGGCGGGCACCCTCACCATAGTCAACGAGAGGTTGTGATCGCCTCAGTGGCGCCGTTGCGCCTCGCGACGTTACGCCTCGCCATGGCCACTCCCCACAGAACAGAACAAGAGGTGTCCATGGCGCATGCACTTGAGATTGATGAACAGTAGGATGTTTGTACGAATCAAGACTTCTGGTGCAACGCGCAATGCTTTGCAAGGTTGCGGCCATTCTGCGGGCGGCATCATACAGTAGGTTTTGAGAGCTGAAGGTCGAATTGTGAGGGCTTCCTAAAAGGAGTGGCGTGAAGAAAGGGGCCAACATGAAGCTTCCGGGAGGGTGGGTCTTGACACAGATCCAGCTTCGTGCCGCATAGGAAAGAGTTTGCAACATAAGAAAGCGAACACGTGACTTAGGGCAGTTACGGCCAGATTGCATTCTCACAAGTTTTCTGAAACCCGACGGCTTGGAATCCAGAGCTCGGAAACACCACATATTTTCCAGTCGCGAGGGGATGCTGGCAGCAGATCCCCTGTTAAGCCTGATGGGGATGTAGAGGCCAGAGTGCAGGGAGAGGATGCACCTGTTTCAAGCGTTGGTTCAGCGCCAATCGGCGCGTCATAGCCTTGGGAACTGCGGCTGTCGATTTTTGAGCGGGCAGCAAACCAACCGATGCGGCCAAGTTTTATTGAAGCCTACACCGTGCTGCTGTACAACCCGTCCATCATGCGAGGAGCTGAGTGCCTGACAAATAATCCAACCTGGCCACTGCAACGTTACGAGGGTTGCCTTGGCAGATTTAGTTGATACAACATAAGAGGCCACAAACGAGAAGCCACCAGCATGGTGCATGTGTTCGCAGGTGTCATGTAGGCACCTTTGCCTTTGATCTGTTAGCTCACTTGGTGCCAGGCTGATGTTTGGTCTTTCCATCTTTGCCTTCATCGGGAATCACTTGGCTGGGACCCCAGCAACGGGAAAGGAACATGGGTGAGCCAAGGATAAGTTTGTGATCCATACTTTGGAGCACAGTTCCTTCGGATTTGGGCTCCCTGGCTTTGAAACCAGTCACGGTATTCTTTGTGGCTATCGAACTTGCCTCCGCAGCGCATGTGCTCGCGTGCAATCCTGCAGGCCGTGCTGTACTTACTGAAGGCCACATCAGCCACGTCTTCACCTCAGCGCGTGGATTGGGATGACGCAAGAACGAAGGTGCTCTTTCACCTGGCGGCGTTTGCAAGCTTTCATCTGGGTCTGTCTCAAAGTAGGGGAGCCCTCTTCGGCTGGTTTTAAAGGGAACCAAGAGGAAACCAACCACCTAGAGACCTATAGGGGTGAGTAATTTGGAGAAACCCCCATATGTGAGTTTCTGGTTTCGCCTGCGTGTCACGGCGTCCTTTTTCTATTTGCGGCTGGTTGGCAAAGACAAAGACGGAGCTGAGGGCATCCTCGCGAGAGATGTTGGCGTTGTTGGCCCAGGGTTGTGGGATCACTCGATTTTTTATCCACCACTTCTGCGATACAAGGGAATCATATCAAGGGGGTAATCTTTGGGAAGCCCTTGTTGTTGTATCACGAAGTCATTTCCCACAGCCCTGCTTTGGCATCCCTTTGCAGGAGGAAATTGGCGCGTGCCTATGTTTGCATGCAAAAAGGTTGGTTGCACACTTGTGCCACAGCCCTTTGTGATGTGGAAAACTAGCAGGTCCACAATGGTCTTCGGGAACCTGTCTAACTTTGTGGTGGTCTTTGAGGCGCCGGCTGCGTTTGGCCGCAAGCATGGCAGCCGTCGCGCATGAAGTTGAAAGTTGCCTCGCATCAAAGGAATTGCTTCCTCCCATCACCAGTGAACCGTGGGCTGATTCGGGGATTCCAATCCGATCTTGATGGAATTGACAGATTCGGCGGAGTCAAAATCCTCACTTGTCTCCAAACCTTGGGAGCTTAAACAATTTTCGGATCGCAGCTCAAAACTCGTTGTTTGGCGAGCGCAGCAATGCCCCGAATGCCCTGCGTGCGCCGCAGGGCATCGTCTTCTTCTCAGACCCAGTTTTTCAGGCCAGCTGCGCAGCTGTAGATTTGAACATGGCCACAAGTTGGCCTTCACCGTTTCACCCGGTTGCAAGGTCCTTTGGATTGGTGTCGTGTTCGAAGTCTGACTCAACATGCTTCATGTTCGAATTTATTGGCATGAGTCGCACGTATATGCCAGCGAATGGGCACCATGACTGGGAAGGCAGCGCCGCGAAGACTCAGGGCGAGGGATTTGAAGAGCCTGTTTTTTCTTAACCTTAGCACCAAGCAGTTCGCAGAGCCCGAGTCCCTGAACATGGTTTGCAGAAGGGGTTAGCCTATCCCCCCTTCCATTGTCTCGCGAACTGGTGGCAGCTTTTCAGGGGCTCACTGTACTAATTTGTGTGTGGAATTGACCTCAACCATCTACGCATGTGAAAAGTGGTTGGATTTGAGCGATGGTTGCGCACATCATCCATGTTGCTCGCATAGCGCATTACTTGTTGCAGGCTTTGGGTGGTACTCACTCCTGCTAGGCTCCTGCTAGGCTCCTGCTAGGCTCCTGCTAGGCTCCTGCTAGGCTCCTGCTAGGCTCACCGACGACTGGCAAGCCCCTTGATGCAACAGATGTCTTTGCTGTGAGTTGGTGTCAGGCTCCTTTGGTGATGACCGGCATTGCCCTCAGCCTGCTTGGGGGCATTTGGTATGCCGAAGCCTCAGTTTTGCGGCGCGTGAAACCAAACTACAGCCGCAGAAGCGGGGACTCTGTTTTATGAGAGAAAGCTGTTCTTGCTGGCAGCTGCCTGAACGCTTCAGCCTTGTTAGTGACGCTCTCTACGTCAGAAGGCAACTCGGGCTCCACAGGAGAGACTCAAAGCTCGCTCTACTGTATTTAACTCGGCTCCCGGTCCCACATTGCGCAAGCATTCTGTTCTGATCGTGTGAGAGGATCCTGGGCGAGCTTGGTCATCTCCTTCTTTGCTCCTCTCAGCCATTCCAGACACGCAAGATCCAGGTTTGCAGGGCAAGAGCTAGGTTTCAGCTGTGCTGACTGAAATGCACAGAGGCCCCGACTAGCTCGGAAGCCAGGCCAAGCTTCTGAGCCCCGACCTGAGGCAATTGACCAGACACCCTCCGAGGAGAAGGGGCTTGGCAACCGCTCACCACTCACGGTGCGCCAGGGTTGTGTCGTTTTGGTAGGCAAATGTTGATGGAGGTTACTCCCTTGCAAGTTAACGTGGAAGCCACAAATTGAAAACTGCGGATCCCTCTGCCCCTATGAGTCTGCCTTGCGGGCAGTGGGCTCCAGTGGCGGATGCTCAGCGAGACCCCTCGCCATGTCCGCCAGCCTTTGCACCGCTAATACACTGTACCGGTGTACTCGTATGGATCGTTGATTGGCGTCCTTTGGTGCAACTAGGCTCGTTTTCACCAACATTCCCGCCGGCACAAGACGGATTCCACACGCAATGAAGCCAGTATCGAGAAAATAGCAATGTTTGTTGAACAAGCCAGGGCACTGTGCTTGCGCTGCTTGCATGTCTTGGACAACTCCGGCTTTTGGTGAAGCAAAACATGACAAGGTCCCCCAGGAGTGCCCTGTTACCCTTTTGGGGGAGGGTTCCCCTACTAAAATAGACTACAGAAAGAAGAATACCCTTATTCTAACCTCTCTACTGGAAGCTAGTTGAAGTCTACGAGGCAGGGTCCAGCGACAGAAGTCCCACAGCATGCGAGCGCCATGGCCGACTGGCCGCAGCATGTGGCAGTGGAGGGCGCTGGCCACAACGAGGTCAACGGTGTCTATGCCATTGAGACATCCTTTGAAGGCTGCCCGGTGCACCGCGGCCGAGGCAGAAATCGTCAGAAGGAAATGGCGCGCAGCTCGTGCTGACGAGACCTCAACAGCAAACGTTGGAGAGACTACGCGCGCACCCACCTACCCACCCACGCGCACGCGCACACTCCCACACACTCGCACGCGCATGCACAGATAGACACAGAGACAGAAAAACAGGAAAATTCAAACAACAAGCAAGCAAGTACAATCAAATGATCGTTGCAGACCCCAAGGCATTGCGACCCCAAGGTTTCCCCCTCAAACCTCTCCTAAATTTCATAGGGCACACGTTTTGAGGCTTGCAAGAGCTGGCATGACACAGTATCAAACTGGCTGATTTCGCAAAGCCATGAAAGTTCTCACTTGGCTTCTTCAACGGCAGGTTCTGTTGCGCCAAAACCCGAGGTATGGCAATCTCAGCGACTTCAGCCTCTCCATTTGCCAGTGTCCAGATGCCTCTGGCCAGCTCCAATGGGGCTGGATCATCGGGCGAGAAGGGCAGCCAGCATATGGCGTCCCAGCAGCCAAGCCCCTCGGCCTCGGCGGGCGATGTCCATGTTTCTGAGGGTCAACTCACCAACCCTTGGTATGGTGGCAAACAACTTTCTGTTTTCGGCAGCCCCCAGGAGAAATGAGCAGAACCCAAAACCGAAAAGAAACTTGCCAAGCATTGTGCCCTGTTCTTGCTTGGTGGCTCTGGGCCATCCCCTTAGCTCCTTAGCTCTTTAGCTTTTAGGTTTTCAGGGTTTAGTGGGGGTGTCCATTTAACCCACTAAAACTAAAGCTTTTAGCAGGGGATCTGAGGACAGCCCAGCTTGGCAAGTTTGTTTTGATTTGGTTCATGTTCCCTGGGGGCTGCAAAAAACAAAAGTTGTTTGCCACCATACCAAGAGTTGGTAAGTTGACCCTCAGAAACATGGTGACATAAACTCCCGTGTGAATGACGTCCGCCAAAGGTAAGATGTGGAATGGGGGTCCGGCACCATTGCACGTGTCACAAGGTTCTCGGTTGCTCCCACACTGGCAATGGCGTCAATGTCCTACGCAATTTTAGCGAGCCCACCGATCGGGTGCAATTCCTGAGGCTTCTTTTGTTCATGATTGCATATGTTCTTCGAAAACAGGCAGCCTTTGTTTGGCGCCTTCCAATTTCATGGCCATCTCAAGTTAGGCTATTTGATTTCGGATTTGTGCCTGCAGTTTTTCGAGGCAACGGGGGACACGGGAAGAGCAAGGGACACAGCCTTTTGCCACCCTTGCCTCTCTTTCTCTCTTTCGCCTACAGGGCGGAATCAAGGCCCGATGAATCCCACACTCTTAATTCCAGGTTGGTTTTGTGAGGAGCAATGCCAGCTGCATACCTCAACTGAGTCTGACGTTGGCCTGCCTTGTATTTTTGTTTAAGCTGCGAGTTGTCCAAGCACGCTCACAGGGTTGACGAGCCACGCCCTTGGTGCTTCGCGTTGGCTCCGCGCGCTGGGAGGACTTCCAGCTTGCCTCGGCGGGGCTGGCAGTGCTTTCAGGGCCCACCCCCCGGCCCAACTCTGCGCCGCCTGGACGCGGCAAACGCGGCGGCCGCCTATGCGGCGGAGGCCAAGCAGCGGGGCAGAAGCGCCGAAGCGGTGAAGGCGAGATGAGTCGTGTAGCTTTGGGGAATGTCCTCGGGTTTGATGCTGGGGTCCCTTGGACGGGTGAGACCTTAAAGTGTTCAGAGGACCAACCATTTGTTGGAAGCAATGTACCCTTGAGTTGAAGTAATCGAAGGAGGGGCACTTACTGCAATAATTCCTGGTTTACTTGGTGCATTTTGCCAAGGTATGTTAGACTTTAACTTGTTGCCTTCTTTACTGGGTCTTCCAGTAAACCACTAAAAGTTATTCACTTTTAGCAGGGGAGCAGAAAGCCGCCGAGCTTGGGGCAGCTTGAGGCCCAGCAACTTGCCTCATCTGAGTTCGCCAGGCCTACCACCGGGCTTTGGAGGCGATCCCGGCGCCGGACTGGCGGCAAGTGGCGTCTTTGCGCTGCGAGCTGGGGGAGCTGCGGCCTGACCGCGCTTGAAGTTGGGGCATTCAATGTGAAACTTCCCCAGGGTTGAATGCTCCCCTTTTTGGTTTTGCTTTTTTGGGGCCCGCTTGGTTTTCCACTCGCAAGGAAAAAACTGTTTTGTGCTGGGGAATGGTCTTACTAAACAGGCAAGCTTTGGGTTTTCCTGTTTTGGTCCATAATAAGCCTGGTCCCAAAACGTGAACATTTTAGTCCCTGGTCCTTTAGGCAACTAAGGATCTTGCTAAGCTTCCCCAGAATTGAATGCTCCCCCTTTTTGATGTTTCTGCCTTTTTGGGGGGGTCCCGAGTGGTTTTCCACTCACAAGGAAAAAGAACGCGTTTTTTGCTGGGGTCCTAGTTCCGGCCAAGTAAACAGGCAAGACATGGTTGCGTCTTTGTAACCTTTCACCTGGGGGAAACGGAAACTTGCTGGTGCGATGGGCAGACAATGAGAAATGGATCTACCCCTATAAGCCATCCCCTATGGCTTCCTTCAAGAGAATCCCAGGTTCCTGCTGAGCACCAAGGAAAAGGCGAACACTTTTTTCAGGGCTCCTTAAAAGATACATTTTGCAACCATTTGAAACATGGCTTTTTCAACACCAACAGAAAGGAAAACCACCATTTACAAGGCAATGTTCAGGTGTACAATCTAAGGATCCCTAATTTTGGACGGTACCAAGGCTGCTGGCCCTGAACCACACCGACCAGGCCGCCAAGGAGGCGCTGAGCATCGATGGGATCGGAGCGTGGGGCCTGCGAACAAGGCTTCGGCAGCATGCCTGGAATGTCTTCGGTTCATTTTGCCAAGGGATGTTAGGACTTTATTTTTTGCCAACTACTGGGTTTTCCCTCTGTAGTTTGCAACGTGATGTATTTATCAACCATGTAAACCTCAATGCATGCATGTCTCACTTGTGCAGTCTCATCATTACGACTGCACGTGGCTCAAGGAAAAAGCGCGCTGAGTACAGGGTTCAATTGTGACCCTTCCCGGTTGTTTAACCTGTTCTATAGGTTATCAGCCGTAAGCGGCTCTTTGTACAGAGTTGTACGCCATGGATGGCGACCCTGGACTACCCCATACCGAGGTGCGTCCCACACCTGGTGAGCCAGCAGGCGATGAGGACGCCTCGCAATATGAACCGACTAGTCGAGCAAACTCCCAAGTGGCCAGGGAGCTCATCAGGAAGGGACAAGCACTGAGCAGTCAGGGCCCCGAATCACTCCGATCCCGGAGTGACCGTGGGAGGGCTGGGCGGTCTGGTGCTCGATCTCCTTCTCCTGTAGGATCAGATCGGCATCGGCATGGTGACATCGTCATGTACGACCCCCAGACCGACCTCGCAAGGGGAAACCCTATGCCACAGTCCATGAATCAGTTCAACCAACATGTTGCGAACGTCCACCTCGATCCATCAATGACGATCAACCAGGACGTGACGAATTATCAGCAGATCAACGCTACCCAGAACAATGCCCAATTCAACCAGTTCGTGAATCAGGACACCGGTCCCATGGTCGCCCAGCTGGCGGAGGCAAGGCATGGTGAGATCATTGCCGGTCTCCAAAGCCAGTCGGAGACCATGAGACGCGAGATTCAGATGAATGCGGAGCAGCGTGCGAACACCATGAAGTCAGAAAGAGAAGCCGAGATGAAGTACCAAAACGCCATGAACACGATCAGCGAGCAGGAGAAGCAGATCAGAGAGCTAAGGGCTATGGTCGAGCAGATGATGCAGAACCAACAGCAACCGCCTGCTCAACCTGCTCCAGCTCCTGCGCCTCCGGTTCAGCAGGCACCAGCTACCCCCTTGGCTATCCCGACAGTTCCTTTGGCTGCATCTCCACCCGGACTTTCGAATGCTTCCTCGCACAGTTGGACGAAAGTCGGGAGCGACCCCTACGGCAAAGACGGATCTGTTCCCGCCGGGGCCGTGGACGATGCTGCTACCGGAGACGGTTGGCCTTGCGATGATGGTGATGGTGGAAATGACAAGGACAAGAAAAAGAAGAAGAAGAAGAAAAAGAAGAAGGACCGTAGCCGACGCCGGCGACGAGATCCGTCATCTTCTCCCTCGTCATCTTCGTCATCAACTTCGACTGCATCGGATGAATCTTTTCGACGAAAGCTACTGAAGCACCTAGGTAATTCGAGCGATCCGACAGCGGAACGCGTTCGTGTAAAGGAGGGTGACAGAATTCAGATTCCCCGATTCCCGAAGCCCGAACAGTACCGTAATTGGAGGATCAAAGTTAGGGATGCTGTTGTTGCTACTTCCGATCAACCCGAAAAGGCATTCGAATGGATTGAGGCAACTTGGATCCCAGGTCAAACTGTTGAAGTCCTTCGTGATTCAGGAATGTTTGTCCATCTTGATGCAAAGCTGGCATCGGCGTTGACGAATATCTTGGAGGGCGACCTCGCGCGGCAAGTGGACATTTTCAAAGAACAAGAAGCAAAGGAGAAACGCTATGCGAGGGGGCGCCAAATTCTTCTGATGGTTCACAAGCACTTCAGCACGAACATCAAACATGGTGCAATTTACGACTTTGAGGACTTGCTCTCTGTCCAGCTCATCAACGAGGACCTCAGAAATTTCATGACGAGATGGGACACGGTCATCGCTGGAATGGGCAATGAGCAAAATGAGAAGACCCTCGAAGCGCTGTTCCACCGCCAGATTCGAAAGTTTCGGCCCCTCAGTCATGATCTCAATGAGTATGAGCGAGCTGAGGAAGGTACGGAAAAGCACTCCTATAAATTCTTGATTGACGCATCGAGGAATTATTTGGAGCGCAAGAGGCTTGTTCACATGCGGGATGCTATGTCAAGCAACACAACGGGGCGTGGCAGGACTCCATCGAACAACCCTGCAGTTCCTGGAATCCCCAAGGGTGTATGCATCAAATTTCAAACTGGCCAGTGCACCTATGGTTCAGACTGCCGATTCGAACATGTTAAGGCACCGAAAGGTAAGGGGAAAGGCAAGAAGGGCGGGTCCAGACCCCAGACGCCAAGGAAGTATCGTTCGCAGAGTCCTCCTGGTTCGAAGCCCCAGGTGTGCAAGTTCTTCAAAGCGAACAGATGTGAGAGGGGGAAAGATTGCCCATGGCAGCACCCCGCAACTTCCAAGGCAGCTCCAGCCCCAAAGGCCGAGAAGACCGCTAGTGGAGACACCCCCAAGACGTCGCCGAGGGACAAGAAAAAGAAAAAGGGGAAGAAGGATAGCAGGCCTTCTTCTCAAGATTCGAAAGATTCAAAGGGTTCTCAGTCCCTCAAGTCTCCGGGATCGTCAAAAGGCAGCAATGCTGCGGTGTGCCTCCTTCAGGCGATGGTGTGCGCCGCGACCCTCGACTCGGTCGCCTCGCATCCTTGCTTGCCTAGTGTGACTCACGATGTTTTCCAGTGTATGCCATGCATCAAGAAATGCGTGCAATTTTCTGATTACCCATCCATTTCGAACTATGAGACTGACGGCGAGCTTTGGCCCTACACTGCCTCGTCAAGAAGGTTTGCACACGAGTTTCCTGTTGATTATGTTCCGAAGTACGATGAGAGAGCCGTCTATGACGCAATTCTTATCGGCACCATGCATGAAGCTATGACGAAGGATTTGCTCAAAGGCACGAAGACTTCTTGCAAATTTCAATGCGACTCTGATTTCGGTTGTGATTCCTGCATCCCCGCAGGCCTAACGGCCGAGCCAGAGAAGTCCGTGACCTCCCCCAAAAAGGGGAAAGCCGCTGTTGCTCGAATGACAATGGATTCTTCTCACATTCCGTGGATTGCAGATACAGGAGCTTCTCAGGACTTGCTATCGGGGACCGATGCGGAGATGGGATGTATTTACGAATCGTCTCAGCCTCTGAAATTTTCCACGGCTAATGGGAATATCATTGGTACCAAGCAGGCCAGGGTCAAGATCCAACAGACCGATAGTGTTGTTCGGCCATATGTTCTTGACAAGGCTCCATCCGTGTTATCCGTGGGTATGAGATGCCTCAGGGACGGATATGATTTTGTTTGGAGAGCCCACAGCAGGCCTTATTTTCGACTTCCGGATGGTTCACGCATCAAGCTCGAGGTCAAAGACAATGTCCCATTCATTCCCCCAGCAACTCAAGATGCTGTTCCAGCTTTGTCACAGAGCATTCCAAAGGTTACATCATTACCATCAGCTCCCATTGAAATCGATGATGAAGTTCTGGTCATTGACGAGGAACCCGAAGCTGTTGAAGAGGTGCTTGTGACCAATGAGGATGATGGGGATGAATTGGGGAACGATGATTTCTTGCTTGAGGACACCATTAGCCAACCGGAAGGTGAGGTCATTGAAGAGTGCCATGACATTCCCTCCGAAGATGCGCCTAAGGTCATCGCTTCCGATTTTGTGTCGAAGCCTATTTTGAAGGACGCCCCTCGCGAACGCGGTGAAGCAGCTTTGCGTGATGAGGCGACCTCACTCCAGCACTTGATGTGTCACACTCCCAAAAACCCCTTTTGTGAGACTTGCAACAGGGCGAAGATGTACAAATATCCATCAAGACAGAAGGGAGGTTCCACTCAAGTCGAGGCCAAGAAGTTTGGTGATCACCTCACGGCGGACCATCTTATTACATCAGATGATCGTGAAATCGGCATTGACCAATCTAGAGTTGCACTTGTTGTTCGAGATGTTGCCACTGACTTCCGTTATGTTTACCCAGCAGCACGGAAAACCTCTCATCAGTGTGTGATGGCATTCAAGCACTTTGTCCGCACCGGGGAAACCGTGAACGTGTTTTACAGTGATCGGGCTCCTGAACTTGTGAAAGCGGCAGATCAATTGGAATGGAAGCATGTTCAAAGTACAAACTACATTTCCAAAACAAATGCTATTGCTGAGAGGAACGTCAGGGCGATTATCGAGGGCACGAGGACCAACCTGGAACAAGCTGGTTTGCATCATTCGTATTGGCCACATGCCGCCAAACACTATTGCATGGCGCATAACATCACGGACCACTCAGATTATTATTCACCATGGAAAGTACGTTTTGGAGAAGATTTTCCCGGACCATACTTGCCCTTTGGTTGTCAAGTCAACTTTTGGACCGGCCCGAGGAATCGACCCAACAAGCCTTTGAAGTTTGAACCTACTTCCAGGGCTGGAATATTTCTGGGGTATCCCATCCATCCTGACTTTCTTTGGCGTCATGAATTTCTCGTTATTCCTTTGCGAGATTTGATGGAGAAGGACTATGATCAACCTATTGCTCCTTTGAGGGTAAATCAAATCAAATGTCCAGATGGCGAATTCTCTTTTCCAATGGTCGAACGGCACTTATTGCACATGAACGGCGTTATGCCGGGGCTTGAATACGCTCCTGAGACGCCCGATCCAGCTGCATTGGATGCGCCGCTCTTGGAGGAGGATTTGCCGGCAGAGATGCCAGGCCAGGATGACATCGATGATCAGGAACTCGCTGAAAGCCTCGGAAAGCTGATCAAAGATTCCCCCAAGAAGGGACCCGCATCGGAGGAGATGGTCAAAGTTATTGATTTGAAGACCAGCAAGGACACCTTTGTTCCCAAAGATGGAGGTGCTCATTACGATGCGGGGGGTGTGAAAGCCCGAAGGTATTCAGGATCGAGCAAACCCGACAGTATTCCACCTTTTCTTTGGAAAACAATGTCAACAAAACAGCGGAGACTCGCCATCATCAAAGACGAACGAGAGAAGGCTCGCGAGGCTTTGCTCGATGAGCCCGTCTCCGAGGACCCGGAAGCTTCTTCATCCAAGGCTAGGCCGGCGACCACTGCAGGTTTGGAAGATGAATTTTCAAACATTCCTCTTATGCCTGTTGCACCTTGCGTTGGGGACCATTTTAAAGAGGAGACCGTTGAGGACGCGCTGGATGTTGTGGTTTTGCCTGCACTTTCTGCGAATCCCGAAATCGGTCAACATCGTTGCAAAATTCTTCAAGCTCATCTTCACCCCGTTATTCATGCTATGGTTGCTAGACCAGTGGGGCGGAAGGAGATTGAAAGCAACGCTGATGCTCAAAAGTCTATTGACGTGGAGTGGCACAACCTTGAGAGCAAGGGCGCATGGGATTACAATACCGTGCGTGAATGGTCGCAGGTGGTCAAAGAAGCAAAGGGGAGAAGTGAAAAGGTCCATGTTGGCAAAATCTTTGAAATCTGTGTTGAGAAAGGGAGTGAACTTCAAAAGGGAAACCCTCTTCGCAAGTTTAAGGGGAGGACTGTGTTTCAGGGGAACAACGTTAAAGACGAAAATGCTGAGCAAGCTTTATTCGCTGAACTTGGATCGGCCCCTTCCACCATGGAAGCTGCCAAAGCGATCGATGCGTATGGAGCTATGCCTGGCAACTGCACTCAACAATCCGATGGGCGACAGGCATATACGCAAGCATTATACAAGGGAATCAAGACATGGGTACGCCTTCCAAAGTATCGCTGGCCGAAAGGTTGGGCCTCAAAGTATAGCGATCCAGTTGTGCAGCTCATTCTTGCTCTTTACGGCCACCCGGATTCGGGGGGTCTATGGGAGAAGCACTGCGAAGACATCCTCTTGTCCCTTGGTTTCCGTCTCGTTTACCCCGGAGCCTGGCCTTCAGTTTTCTGGCATCCGAAACTTCGACTCCTGCTCGCAGTGTACGTCGACGACTTCAAGATGTCGGGACCGGTTCAGAATGTTGCAAAAGGTTGGGAACTCATTTCTTCCAAGATTGACATGGACCCACCTTCGGCTGTTGGTAGGTACCTCGGATGTGAACATGTTGTCACGGAGAAGGTTCAACTTTCGCCTGAACATCATCCTTTCGCTCATGTTTTCAATCATGACCTGGAGGATCCATCCGACAAGAATGCAGCCGCAGCTCGCCGAACTCAGGATTATTGGGAACACTATCCAGAACATGGCGTGGTTGTTTGTCAACACGAGCAGCCAAGGCGCAAGTTTCGCCGCACGCCTAACGGTGTGGCCAAAGAGATCGGGTTGGGCGGGACGCGGTATACGGAGTGCAATCCATGTTTTGATAAGGATGGTGCTGCTCAGCAGTATTGGCATTTCGATGAAGACGATGATCAAATTCAGACTGTTCCTTTTCTATGGGTTGGGACCACGTATTTCTTTCACGAAAACGTTGGAAATGCCCGCCTAGCGGCTGCGGCCGTGAAGAAGCTTAGGGACAAGACGTCCGCCAAGAAAGCCAATCGAGCCAAAGGTTTTTCATATATCGATGAACTGTTTCAGCACCAACCTTGCATGGACAAACCCGTCACGCTGGTTACCTACGACATGACCGGATTCCTTAAACAATGCCTTGACAGGTATGTTGAGCTTGCGGGGGGCAATGTTCAGTTCAAGAAGGTTTCCACTCCATTTCAGGATGACCGCATTGCAAGACCCACCAAAGACGATACGGAGAAGAAGGGTGTTCTTCAACCCATCGCCTCCAAAATCCTCATGAAGGTCCTGTTTGCTGCGCGGATGGCCCGTTTTGATCTCTTGAGAGCGACCCAGGGACTGGCTTCTCGCGTTACCAAGTGGTCCGTCGATTGCGACCAGGCGCTCTTCCGGTTAATGTGCTATATCCATACCACAGTCGATCGGAAGTTGTTTGCGGACTCAGATCATGCTGGCGAACATGACTCCCGCAGTACATCAGGGTGCTTTCTTGCATTGATTGGCCCTAATACCTTCTATCCTCTGACTGCATTTTCTAAAAAGCAGACTTCCACTGCGATGTCGTCCACGGAAGCCGAGGTGATTGCAGCCAATGTGGCATTGCGTGCTGTTGGACTTCCGTCTTCCTGCCTCTGGGAGATCATACAGTCGGCGGGGGGTGGTACAGAAAACCCAACTTGCACTCTCACCCCATCAAGAACTTCCGATTATTGGATCAACGACACGATCAATGGATATGTAGTCAGAGTTCACAACAAAAGAAGAACCCAGTTGTTTGTTCCATCGAACGACGACTGCCCGGTTAGAACCGAGGCCTTGTCCAGCACCAGATACACGGTTCAACTCTTCAACGATGGCAACATCAATCTCAAAGTTTCTCGAATTTGCCCAAATGATCCAGAAAGCCAAACCGACTCCGCATGGACAGGCAAGACGTATTTCTTCATGCGGGGGGCCGGCGAGGCAGACCTCGGAATCGAGGCCAAAGAGATCAGGGACAACCTTACCGACTTTGAGTATGTTGGGGATGAACGTGTTGGTAGCGAGGGTGTGACTCTTATGAACAATGGTTCTTTCGAAGGCATCTTTCTCGAGGACAACCAGGCCACTATCCGTATTCTTGAAAGTGGTAGATCTCCGGCCTTTCGCCATACCGACAAGACCCAACGTGTTAATCTTGCTTGGTTGGCGGAGCAATTCAGGCGAAAACACTATAAGCTTACGCACGTGTCCACCGAACTTCAGGCTGCAGATATTCTTACGAAGCCTTTCACAAATGCTGAGAAGTGGCAGGGAGGGCTCAAACTCATGAATATTGCTAGCAAATTGGATGTCCCAGGTATGCCGGCTGCCGTTTCGCCACGCCTGGAGAAATCCGAGGCCAGGAATACGGGGGGTGCCCCTAATCGTATTCTGGTTGAAGTTTGCTGTTCACATGATTCCAAGCTTGGTGATACTTCGCGCCGACCCGCGTTTGGCTGCCACGTGATTCGGATTACCCAGGATGATGATATTCTTTCTCATGCAACTCGCAAGCGTGTCGTTGACGAGGTGAAGCATATCCGTTCTATCGGCAACAAGGGCTCCATTCCTGTTTTATTATGGGCAAGTATCCCTTGCACTGGCGGAACTGCTTGGTCTCATATTAACATGAATCATGACACCGCGAAAGAGAAGGTGAAGCGACATCGATCCATTTACAAAAGAATTTGGTCTGCCTTCGTTGACCTCGTGAACTCAATGGAATTTGCCAAACCGTTGATTGCTATTGAATGGCCTAGGAGTTGCACTTATTGGGACGATAAGGCTGTTGACAAGTTCGTAATTCGAAACAATATGACTTCTGTTAAATTTGATGGTTGTGCTGTTGGTGTCAAAACTACCGATGGGATTCCTATGAAGAAACCATGGACCGTGAAGACCAACATGCATTGCCTCCACAATTACCTTGATGGAAGAGTATGTTCTTGCGCTGTCCAACATGCTGAAGGTAGGGGACGGAATCTCAAAAATACTGAATCCTACACTTACATCATGACGGACTTGATTCACAAAGCTTTTGCTTATGCAGTGTCGGTTCAAGAAAAGGTTGTCCAAACACGGATTCTCGTTGCGACCATGGCTGAAGCACTGCCTGTGGAGAAGGCCCTCAAGACGGTGCGCTCGGCGTTCGATGCGAGGAACTACAAAGATGTGCCGCTCGCTCGCGTTGACTACGGCTCGGACTACATCCTGCACGATGGGAAGGTGAAGGCCGAGGTCATCCCCGACGAGCTGCGCGTCGCCAACCGAGAGGCTTGGTCAGACATGTTCCGTGATGCGGCAACTCAATCATTCATCGTCAAGGACGTGAACTCCGGTGTCGACCTTGCCAAGATGAGTGAACGCACCGATGCGCTGGCTCTCGCCAAGAATGCTATGTCATCGTTGACAGGTGCTGCGCAAAGAGGCTCCGGTTGAGGCTTTCGATATCCTCTTCTGCCCGGGGAAACCCGCGGTCAACTATCTGTTTTTCGGCGACTCCTTCAACGCATTGGTCAAAGATGGAGCAAAGACAGATGTTGGCACCATCATCAAGGAAAACAAGCGGACGCTGTTTGGGCACAAGCACGAGGTCTGGTCCGAAATGACATGGGGCAAAGGACTGGCGGAATCTCTTGATGCCGCTGAGCGGGCAATGCTAAAGCTCGCCGAAAGGCCCGAGCCCCGGCCGTACGTCATCGTGATCTCCTGGTCTGGAAATGATGTCATTGGGCGCAACGGGTACATCGAAAACCCCGCCGCCCTAGCGGGCTGGGCCACTGACTCCGAGGCAAAGCGCAAGGCTGCGATGGACATCATCGAACGGAACGCCCGCGCAGTGATGACTGTCCGTGACCGGCTGCGGCATATTGCTTATCGGGAGGACGTGATTCAGGTCGTGCTCATCGTACCCCGGGACTTTGAGACGTACGGATTGAGCGAATCTTACAAGACTCAAATGGACGGTCATGCACGTCTGTTGCACGGTTCCGTAGGAATCACCGTCCTCGACCCCCAGACTCTCATATCCAACACGTCCCGGGCAGACCGCATCCACACCGATGACACCGAGCGCAACAGAAAACATTACATCAACTTCTATGTGGCCGCCGCGAAGCTCGGGTACTGCATCGGCCAAATCAACCGCTTCGCAGGGGCTATGAACTGGTACCTCCTCGAAAGGGAATACATGAACATCGACACATCTATTCCCATCGTCGGTGCCACACCCCAGGAAACTGGCGGTCCGGCTGTTGCGAAGAACCCCGAGGACCCGTTCGACAACGAGGTCCGCGAGAGGGAGCTTGAAGCAATCAATGAGATTGCTGCGCAAGAGCCGAAGCGCGAACTGTTCCTGGAAGCCGAGAAGGAAGCGAATCCTCTTTATCCTCTCGATACGGTCAAGGAAGAGGCGAAGATTTTGCAAATGATGCAGCCCGACATCCACGCGGCGACCGTCAGCGGCCTCAATGACGTTATTGATTGGTCCTTATCGTCCGTTGAGGAGGACTTAATCAGCTTTGACCTGCCCCCGGGCTCTCAGCCCAAGGTCAGCCGGCCGAAAGGCCAGGCCGTTGAGGTTGCCGCAGTGGATCCGAACGATGTCGGCGAGGACGGCCAGATCAAGCTGTTCCTCACTTCCAAACGGAAAAGTCATAACAAAATGACTGCAGCTCTCAGTGCTGCGACACCAAAGGTGAAATCAAAGGCGATGCCAATGCCTGCTGCCTCATCCAGCGGTCAGGCGCCCGTGGCTGGGACTGGCAAGACTCAGCCCGGAGAGATCCGTGGCCCGGAGAACATCCCCAAGGCGAAGGCAGTTCCCAAAGCTGCTTCAAGCCCGGGGAGACCCGTGGCCAGGCTGCTGAACCCAAGAGGGAGTGGATCAAGTGCTCAGGAATCAAGATTCCCCAGATCCAGAACTATGGCAGAAGGACGTTCCTGAGCAAGAAGGTGTCGTATTTGGTTCGCGGACATGCCCACGAACATGCGACACGGTCCATCCCTGAGATCAATCTCAAGGACAACTCCTTCGACTATGCAGCCGTTGCCAAGTGGATCCAGCGCCGATATGACTGGAACTGCTCCCAATACACTCTGCTTCAGGCCACGTCCACATCGAATCGGTTCGAGGTCTATGTCGAGTACGCGCCGGCCGGACAGCAATGGAACGGGCTCAGTTTCATGCCCCTACGCATTCGCGCGTTCACCGGCCACAACGATTGGGTGACTGAGGCCAGTGGCTTTGACAACATTCCTGGAGATCCCATTGCAATGGATGTCAACTACTCCATCGAGCACGCAAAGAAGGGTGTGCGACCGGGCTTCTGCAAAGACTTCTCGGACGCACGCCGAAAGGCGCTGCCCAAGATCGCCTACCACACGTGCAACATGCAGAACTTCTTTGACATCATCTACATGGGCATCTTTCCGGGCGGCATGGGGGACCGGCAAACCTCGCGTGGTCACGCCTACCTAACGGTGGTGCCTCCTTGGGACAGGCATGGCCGGAAGGCGGGGGGTGCGCGTGCTGACCGACCCATCAACATCGCCGTCGATGTGGAGATGTTGATTCAATTGGGGTGTCGGCTGTACGCACCCGGAGACGGGGAAGCCCTGGTGACGGAGGATTGGATCACGAACAAGGTCCTCATCTACGCCTACGACGCTGAATGTGCCAAGTTTATCTGGTCCAACCGGATGTACGTCAGCGTCAGGCGGAACTACCAGGAGAGCATCAAGAAGTACCGAGAAGAGACCCAGAAAGGCGTCGTCGGTACCCCGGTGCTGGAGTCCTTCATGGCCAACCTCGAGAAGGAATGCAAGGCCTACTACAAGCAATGGGCTCCAACGGCGTGCCGTGACTTGACTCGGCCCCATCGCATCGGCAACATCACGAAAGTCAAGAATGTCTTCGATGAAAATCTTCCGAAGGACGAGCAAGTCATGCTTGAGTTCGAGACGGCTCGCTACGGCCTCTACCGTAATTGGGCCCGTGCTGTGACGCAGCAGCCCGGGGAAACCCGAGGCCGGAGTGGCTTGTGGCAGGAGCTCGACCCCAACCGGAAGAAGGCCACAAACTGGCGGTTTGCCGAAGTGATGCATATTCCTGATGTCGCGTGCGATCGCTGCCAGATTCTCATTCCAGTTGGCACTATCAACTGCTTTCAATGCGGCCAGTTGATGGAACGGATGCCGGACATCAAGAAGATTGCCAGGGTGGTCCGGTTGCAGGAGATGGCCAACACATTGGGCGTGCCGTTGTCCATGGACCAGGTTGAGACTCAGATCTTGACGCAGCGAAAGGATGCGCGGGGGGATAGAAGCGCAAGAGGGGGCCTCGGCATCATGAAGGACATTGCCAAGAAAGCAGTTCTTCGCAACAAGGAGTACACCACGCTCTACGAGAGGCTGATCAATGACCCCTTTTACGCCTACACTGCCGCGCGGGGAGACCTGACGCCGTCCGCCCTCGAGTTCATCGAGAAAGTGGCACGATGCATCATTCCGAATTTCGTGAGAACCAAGGAAATGATCCAAGGAAGCGTGGCTGTGCCGAAATATCACGCACGGCTAACGCTGGTGCCGCCTACGGAGGAGGTGCAGGAGGTCGACCCGAAGGACGTCTACGTTGTGCATGGCGGCAGGTTTCTGGAACCAGAACAATTTGCTGCACTTTACGGAAGCCTTGACAAGAGCAACCGCTACAGCGTGATGGGCTGGACCCGGGATTTCTCGTCTGTGGGAGACCCCGAAATGGTTTTGGTGGAGTTGCTCTGCTTCGTCGAAGAGGAGATCCCCAACATCGAGATCCCTGGGCGGGCCACCCCGCTCCCTGCAGTTGTCGGTGTGACGCGCAAGCCCATTCCGCAGCTCCGGGAGACCGGTGGCCAATGGCAGGATCGTCAATGGAGCCAGTCGTACTGGGGAAGTTGGGGCCAGTCCTGGGACTCGTGGTGGTCTGATGATCAGCGCCCGTGGAAGAGCTCCCGCAATTGGGATTGGCGATGAATGAGCGATCTCTTCGACAATATTTTCTATCTTCGGCTGACATCCATTTACATTTCAAATTCAATTTCCATTATACTTCTCAATCATGTTGGCCGAGGATCAATGTACAGTGCACGAGCACGCCTCGCGAGAGCGACGGTCAGTGGAGGCGGAAGACCTTAGCTACCGATCGCTCAAATCCAAGTGCTTGTGTGCTGCAAAATGACATCATGCCTATCGGGTTTCTTTGGTTGTCTCATCCCTTTCATTTGTCCTCCTGTTTCACATTCGGGCACGGGGGGTGTAGTTTGCAACGTGATGTATTTATCAACCATGTAAACCTCAATGCACGCATGTCTCACTTGTGCAGTCTCATCATTACGACTGCACGTGGCTCAAGGAAAAAGCGCGCTGAGTACAGGGTTCAATTGTGACCCTTCCCGGTTGTTTAACCTGTTCTATACCCTCAAACCACTAAACTTCTAGCAGGGGAGCAGAAAGCAACCGTGATGTGAGATACACCGGTGCATGCGTCCTTCGCTTCAATCAAACCAGCCAGCAAGGGCGCCACATGGGCTTGTCTGCCAATGGAAAAACCCCACAAATGCTTGTTTGCTAGGTGGTTTCGAAAGTTTCACTCGTAGCCCCGGGTTTCCAAACATAAATGACTCTCATGTGGGGGGGTGGGTCTTCTTTTCGGAGGGTGCCCATATTTGGTGCGGCTTTGAAGGAACAAGATGGAAAAAGTGCTTATTTAGTAGGGTTCCCTCCCCCAAAGAAAGAAAGGCACTGACTCGCCGGGAAAGAGAAGATTTCTGCTGCCACCCCTGCGTGTGACGGGAGCTACGGGTTAGAAGCCGAGCATTGTGGGTGATACACTGGCAGCATGTATCATGTCAAACTGCGTCCGCTTCTTCCGATCGAAGATTTGTGACATGTGGATTCAAGTAGGCCACAAAAAGCTTGGTCCAAGTTTATGACGCTTCTCCCAGGTGCATCGACAACTGGATGCCCAAACATGCAAAGCTCCAAACCTCAAAACTCTGTGTGGCACATCCAGCACTCGAAATCCAGTCCCTGCACACGTGGCGTGCTTGTCTTACAGTCATTAGGCGTTCTTGAAATGGCAACCGTTCCAGGGAAGAGAAGGGGGCCATGCTCATGTTTGCAGTCGACTGGTGACCAGACCGGGAGACATGGCACGGCTGGTGGGTATTTGCAGAGGAGTCATTATTTCGGGCAGGATTTCGTCCATCCACAGTACCTCCGCGCCACCCCTCCCCTCATCACATGGCCATGCGTCATAACCTATGCCTCCATTTTGGGGCGGATGAACACTGTACCACCTATTTTGAGGTCCAGGGGTTTCCTGGGCTTTGACCGCCACAGCCACATGGCTGTGGGTCAAAACCAACGGTACCATTTTGGATGGGTGCACCACCCATTGTAGTCTATTTTAGTGGGGATTGGGATCTTGTGGTACGGGGTATTGACAACCACAGCCACATCACTCCCTCCGAAGCGCCAGGCGCAGCGGGCGCTGGCGCTGCGGCCCGCCTTCTGCGAGGCGCTGCTTCTGATGGCCCGAGCCACCGAGGACCCGCTGCCGGCGAAGCAGTGCTGGCTGCAGCGCCTCGCAGTGAAGAGCTCGCTCCGTAGAACCCACAGAGCTCCGCATGGGGGCTTCGGGGATTGGCCTCACTTCCTGAGTTCATGAACTTTAATTTTTTGGGGAAGACCATTTTAGTGGTAATTATAAAGTTTGAACTTTTTTTGGGCCATCCACTCAGCCAGTGAGACAGGGGCACCACGAGAGCCATGGCCATTTGCAGACGAACAGCTTGCAGTCTTCCATTTGCTTAAGAATATGTTTTTTCATGTTCCCCTATTGGTGTTAAAGGGAACCTATCACTAGGTGACATATTTTTTCATTTTTTCCTGGGGTCTTAACCAAATGGAAGGAGCGGTTTGATGGAAATGGCGGGTTCGGATGTCATGGTTTAGGCGTGGCTGCAAAACGGCGAAAGAAGGCGTAGATTCGAGGGTCTATGTTCAAACCATTCAACATTCAACACTCGGTGCACTAAATATGGGCCTAATTGATGGCTTTCCCCGTTAAAAAGCAGAGGGGTTGCCAGACGGTGAAACAAAAATGCAGAGGAGGATTGGCAACAGGCTCACCCCAAGAGCATGCCCACTGTGACCCCAAAAACCCGCCTTGTGCTGAGGGTTCAGCCTACGGTCACAAAGAGCTGCACTGCGAAGCTGCGCAACGCATGCAGCTCTGGCCAAATTCAGCGAGTTTTTGACACGGCTCTGCAATGGCGTGATGGAATTTTGGGATTTTGGCTGCTTGATGGCTCACCTCCTGAGTTCAGTTCCTGGACTTGTTTCTTTTTTGGTTTGGATCATTTTTCGTGGCAAATAAGAAGTTTGGACTTGTTTTCGCCAGAAAACAATCAGGAAGTGAGAATGGGCATGCTGAACTCAACAGGTTCCCGGCCGCTCATCCATTTGTGGCATGAGCCGCCTGCTTAGTCACTCAAGTTTGCTGATGGACGAGCTTTCCTGCAATTGTTGCACTTTGGCTACACAGGTTCCACCCCCAGTGCCTACTGGAAGTGCCACCCACATCAACGCCGCTGTTCCTTAAGCTCAACAGGCCACAGACCAACAGACCAAGGCAAGGAGTTGATGTCGGAGCTGAACCATCCCTGCGACACTCTGCCGAGATCCGGCTCCGTCAGCCTGGGCGCCGAGACCCAAGAGCCTCGGATCCTCGGCGCAATGAGACTCGCGCGCACTAGCTGCCTAGTCCAGCTGCTGCCGCGCCGGCGCGAATGAGCGCACCTATCTATGGCGTTTTCGCAGGACCTTCAAGTCTTCATCTGGTGGAAGTGTGTGAAAGTTCTCACTTTCTCAGCCAAGGACAGAGAGTGCAGGAAAGAGAGAGCTGGTGCAATCCATCCTGGTGGAGGGGTGCAGCATGCAGGGTGTGAATGGGACTTACGAGCCCACCAGGGCGGTGTCCAATCACTTCCCGGTCTTTGCCAATGCCCATGGTTTCAGGTGGGCGCGCGCACATTCAGAGCATTGCCAATTCGGCCGCACTTAAACCAGGTGAGTGAAGATTAGTCAGGCACATTCCAAAGCATAAACAGGTGCAGCACCCCATGTGGCCCCTTGTGATTCTTGGAGCTGTTTTGGAGACCGTGCGATTGGCTTCGGTTCGGAGCACCCGCTGCCAGGCTGTCAATGGAAATGCAGCCAAGCAGGAGCTCTGGGGAGGTGAGGTCCGGCTGGGTCATTGGCAACTTTGGCGCAAGGGAGGCAAAGCAAATAGGAAAGCTTCCCAACCTGCGCAGGGCTCCTTAACAGATACATTTTGCAACCATTTCAAACATGGCTGTTTCCACCAAAATAAAGGGACACCTCCATTTACAAGGCAATGTTCAGGTGTATAATGTAAGGATCCCTGCTGCGATGAGTAGCTGGCAACCAGCGGCAAACGGTTTCCCCTTCACAGCTTCCTTGTGGGCGGATGTTCGCACATCACCAATTCAGAAAGCTCCTGCACTTGAGATGCACTCGGGCCTTTCCTGGAAAGCCAAGCCAAGGCCGGCACATCTCTTGAGGTGCTTTGTTGCACAGAATTTGCATTTGCAATCACAAATCTTTGGACTCCTCCCTCCACCATTCGAAGGTTGATTGTAGTGAACCCTTGGCCATGTTGGGCCTTTCTTTTGGATTAGAAATTATATTGAAAGGGGGACTGAAGAAGGAAGAGATGAGTGAAGAAAGAGAACAAAGGACCGACTCTATCTCTCTTCTCTTTGCCACCGCCATCAAACCATTGCCTTTCACACCTCAGAAGGAAACCAAAGTAAAAAGTCAATAGACTAGCAGACAACTGAGTATTGGTAAACCAGATAGACAACATGATCAGCAAGAATGAACAAAATGAAGAGAAAGAGACTGACAGAGTTTTTACATCTGATATTTACATAGCAAATATCGCTTGGGGCGTGTGTTTTATTCGGGGACCCCGCAAAATGGCTTCGGTGTTCCTTCTGGTTGTCCTTTAAAGCCTCCAACAAAGGGTCAAGAGCAGACAGGGCTCATATAGGGGTACCCTTAAAAGACGAGAGAGGCGTATACTTCGGGGGCATTGTACTTAGTAATTGGGTAACCATGGTTATAACCCATTTCCCATGGTTGCAAGTCTCCTATGTGGGGATGTAACCAGGCTTTCATGGGGCCTTGGGGGGGAGGGAGGGGAGGGGGAGGGAGCCCAAATAAAGGCTTACTACCCTTTGGATGTCCAGAGGCCAGTCTCGCGCCGGCTTCTTCGGCACTCCGAGCGGCTCCTGGCCCAGCGGCGAATGGCAGGCCTTCCCAGCCGCCGCCGCCGCGAGACCGCCGGCACGCTGCCGCTGGGATGGGGAAGGGGGGGGCCTTCAGCGGGAAGGGGGGGATGGGGGTAGGGGGGTGGGGGGGTTGGTTGGTTGGGTTGGGTGGGTGGGTTGGGGAACCCTGGCCCCCTGGCCTCCAGGTTCAAGGGCTCGGCGCCGCCCGAGGCGCGCTGAGCGCGGTGCCGCTGGATGAAGCGCTGGCGCGCGGCCACGAGGCGCGCCTGGGCCGCGGCGGCAGCCCAGAGGAAGCGCTGGAAGTCTTGTCAGGCCAGTCGGGTGGATGGATTGGGGGGGGGGGGGGGGGGTTGGGCGGGGGGTCTTTTGTTTGTTTGGTTGGGGGGTGGGTGGGGTGGGCGTGTGGGGGCGGCAAACATGGGGGTTAAAGGAGCTAAGGAACCTTAGCCCAGTGGAAAGAAGCACCTGAAGTAGTTCCGTTAAAGTTCAGCGAATCGTCGAAAAAGAAACAAGAGCGTATTTTCGACCCAAAGAGCAGACGTTGCGACATCCGGGGCTGACAGTTCTCAGTCGCAAGCGGAGGATGCCTGGAAAGATCACAGGGAGGGCAACTTGAGGAGGTGGCCTTTGCTCTAACAGTGCCTTGGCCTTGGCATCGCGGCTCATGTGGGTGTGTCTTAACATGGGGGACCCCCCAGAAAAATGGTGGTGTTCTTTTTGATATGGTGGACACACTAAACATGGTGGGGGTTCCTTTTGATTTCCTTTTGGAACCACACCACAAAGGGTGCCAACTGCAAAAAAGACATGTTTTCCCTTGCTTTGCGTTTGTACCAAAGGTGGCCGCGAAACCAACGCAAGGCACAGACAAAGAAGCGCGGCGCTTCTTTCAGCCAGATTGTAGATTTACACCAGCCATCAGCTTTTTCAATGTTGCTCTGTGAAAAAAAGAGTGCCGCATAAGGCGCGCGTGCGCAATGCCACGATGTTGCTTGTTTGGCGCAGAGCTTGATACTGACCTCCTTGTTTGGGAAAAAGAAGTGGCATCTCTGAAATTGGTAGAAAGGCGTGGCTGTGGTTTGATGAAGTTTTGAAAGTTCAATGAGTCATTCTCATCAAAAGCGACTTATCTCCAACTGTGTGGTTCAAGTTGGGAGTGTACTAGCGGTGCCATCATGTGCAAGCCAGTCGCAATTGGGCAATTGTCACAATTCACCTGGGGTCTTGCTTCCACCTGTTTTTTGCATGGGCTCCATGGACGCATAGATCTTGCACTCGGGTTTTTAAACATAGGCAGTTCCAGAACCTTTGCATATCTCCGACCTTTGGATAGAAAGCGGCACTCCGTAAGTTTTAAGGTTCCTTCCATCCCCAAATCTGGGGCCACACCGTCCAGGCTTGATTTCAGAGGCATTGAGAGGATTCCGGGACCGTACTGGGTCGGAACGGATCTGTCGCATGGAGCTACAACTTGTTTGCATGATCCAGCCCTAACTTGGAAACTGGAACTAAGGGGCAGGGCTGGACTTCCTTCAGGGGCCCTGCGCTTGTCAGCTAAAGTCGTCAACTTAAGGCATCTTCAAGCCCTAACTTAAGGCATCTTCAGCAGTCCAAAGTGTTTGCCGCTTGGAAGCTTGCAACAACCCTTTGGTTTTTCTCTGTTCATGCGGTTATTGGTGGAACATCAGGCTGTCAGCAAAGTGCCGGATTTTGAAACAGTCGGGTCCACAAATTCAAGCAGTTGCCTTCATAAGTGTCACATGCATGATGTGCAGATGTGCAGCTTGTTCGGGGGGTTATGGTGTGCCAGCTTCGACCATTGCTCGAGAGCTAAACCTTGCGACTTGGCTCAGATGTTTGCGCCGGTGGGGTAATGTCAGCGTGTGACCGAGCCAGCGTGGTGTCCGAGCGTGGGCCTTCCCGAAAGTACTGATTGAAGCTCATAGGTGGTGCAACTCAGCTCGTCCCGCAAGCGACGGGAGAAGTCCCAAAGCCAACAACCAACTGAGCAGCGATCAAAAAAGAAGCGAGAAAAAGCAAAGGAACTAAAAGAAGACACAAAACTTGCAGCCCCAAAATATGACAATTTAGCCTTGTAATTTTGGTCACCGCTCAAGCCTTCAATCCACGGCATATCTAACTAGGTCCCCCAGTAGTGCCCTTTACTTTTTTGGGGGGGAGGGTTCCCCTACTAAAATAGACTACTGAAAAAACAGGGTACCAACTTAATCTAACCACTGTACTGGAGAACCTAGACTTTGTCACCATGGGAAGCCATTTTGTTTGTTGGTATTTACAGGGGAATCATCAGAATTCTCAAGGTTTCTTAGGTGGTGCTAACATACCGACTTGCCTGAAATTTGAGGAACTGGCAGCTGCGCAGCGCTTGCTGAAGCAGCACTCAGCCGCAGCTGCGGCAGTGCAGCGAGCGCTGGAGCTTTGTCCCAGCCATTGGGAGGCCCGGAAACGGACGAAGCCAGTTGGGGGGTTGGGCTCCTCCAAAACTATGTTTAACTTGGGGTGTGTGTGCTTTGTTTGGAGTTGGTTACCATTGTTGTGGTTTTAAGGAAGAACCAACATGTTGGTTAACAGGAGGGGGGGGGGGTTGGCCCGGACTTGAGTGTCGGTGATGGGGTTGAGGGGATGGTTACGTTTGGATTGCGCTGACTTCTGGCAGGCGTACGCGGGGTAGTTCTCGGACATCTTTGACTTCCGTCAAAGCACTGCAAGACACAGCCACACATTGACATATCACTGGCCGGAAACGCGAGTATGTGGTCTATGGCATGTGTCGTGTGGTGACAGCCTGGGCACAGCTTGCGCAAAGCCAAAAAAGAAGTGTTTCCATCAGGCATTCTGGAAGTTGCGCGCAGCAGCTCGCAGACGCCGACATGACAAGCGCCCGCGCAGCGTGCGAGCAAAAAAGTATGCGAAGATGAAGTTTGTAGCCCAGCTCCGCTCTCAAACAGCCCGCCGCAGCAGCCCAAGTGCATGGAAGGTGCTTGCTGACTTTATGGGCGCGCGGCTGGAAAAATAGCTCAGGCGCAGCCAGCTCTTCTCAGAAGGTCGGACCCATCATGCGCACGTCCAGAGGCTTTCTGCAGCGCTTGTGCTCGAGCATATGCTGCGCCTACAAGGGCTTTGCACAACCCAACGTAGACCACGCAGACATCTCTTGGCTTCTCGCGGCCCCCGAAGAGCAGCAATCTACAGCCTGAGATCACAAAAGCGCGTGTGAGAAGTGCCACGCCTGCCAACGCTGCGTACCCGAGTTCCTAAACACGAGTACGCAGGTTCGACAGCGATTGGGAGACACAAAAAACACCGTTATTTGTGGTGCGTTTGCATACTCCGGACTTCACGTCCTCTGCGCCTGCGCTAGTCCGGGCTAACCTCCCCCCCCCCCCGCCAACCGAACATGTTGGTTTTTTAGGAAAACCAACATGTTGATACATTTTGAGGGGTCCCGCCATGTTGAGACGCACACACACACAAAAAAAAATAGGGGCCCCCAAAGCTAAGAGGAAACCACCCACCTGAAGGGGTCCCTAGTTTTGAGAAACACCGACGTGGACCAGAAGCCAAACATCTTTGACTGCTGTGCGTGCAACGGGCCAAGTTTTGCTGGCAAGGCCTGACGGGGACACGAAGCGCTATTCACAATCCAAGCTGCACTCCATGCCCAGGCTGATATAGGTAGCCACGTAGCGCAACATATCACGAGCCGCTTCACAGATTTAGGCGGCAACACATGAAATTGCAGCTTGCTGCCAGCTCCTTACTGCATTTCCGCTTGCAGTCGCCAGATGCGTCAGCCTTTGCACGTTGGGCTTCAGGTGGTCACTGATTGAAGCACCTGCTGTGTTTGCTTGAACTGGGCCAAACGGTCAGGCATACTTGGAAGCTGCCTGCATCCACTGTGAGCTGGGTAACGAGAGCGAGGCAGGAGACATCATCAGATTTTCTGTCAGCGCTCATCAGTTCTTTCAATATACAGGCGCTCTCGGCGAGAATGATCACGCAGGAGGTTTTTTTTCCAGAGGTGCAAGTTGTTCGTGCGCCGTCCTTTTATAAGTGCCAACCTCCAAGAGGTTTTCCACCTAAGGGTCTTAGCATCCCTCTTTTGGACCTTTGGTTCCATCAACTGAGTCGAGCCTAGCCAACTCCGTACGAAATGACATGTGGTTTGAGTGGCCGAATCTCAGGGAGCCTACGTTTTACTCCGTGCGTTCGAATCACGTGGTGCTGATTCAGTTGTCTTCCAGCTTACCGTGGAAGAAAGCCATCCAGCAAGCATGGCTGGAGGGTGATAGAGGGGATGGAGTGCGTCTTAAAGGCAATCACTCCTGACAAGTCTTTATTACGCACTATGTTGCATCTAGACCGAAAGATTCGATTTCTTGCGCTGGATGCAGGAAGGGCAAGAATGCGTAGCAAGCAAGCAAACAAAATAAGGTGTTCTCTCCTCTGCCTCCCATCACCTGGATAGCTTCCCGCTTTCCGGTTCCAAGCAGTCACACCTTTCTGGGCTTGCCGCTAGAAGAAATGTAAAAGCGGTCAGGGTGCCACCCATTTCGACAAGCCCAAAGTCCTCCTTGGTACCAAAGGTTGTACACCACTTCTTTCCATCATGCTCCAGCTGATATAGGGGCTGCATAGCCAATTGTCCAACTTACTTACCCTCTTGCCAACAGTCAATCATAGAGGTGGACAAGGGGCAATTTCAAGACGGATTGTCTTCCAAACTTCTTTCCACTTAGGTTGGTCACATGGAACCAGAAGACCCCTTGGAAAATGTTGTCTTTCCCCTGAAATTCAAGCCAGTAAAACAATGGGGGTTCATATTTCACCATGGTCCTCATCCAATTTGGGTCAACCAGGTCCGAATGAACTTGCATGGTCCGAATGAACCCATTCAGCTGTTCCTTTTCATGTACCTCAGGATGGTTCATTTTTTCATGGCAAGGCATCCAGGGTTTCAACCTCCCACCAGGCGACCAGTTTCACCCTCCACCCAGGCGACTGGTTCGGACGGGCGGGTCCCACGGGTCCCACGGAGCGGTCCTTAGGCTCGCCTTCGCCTGCGGCAGCTCTTGGTGTCGCGGGAGGACTCGCGGGCAGCGATGGCGCTTCTGCAGCTGCGGCTCAGCTGATGGAGATGGAGCGGCTGGGGGCGGCTTCCGGTTGCTGAATGAAGATTTCTTTTGGGAGGGGTACTTTTTTGGGGATGTGTGTGTGTGTTTTTCTCGTTTTTTTCCCCCGCTTTGGCTTCTTGGCTTCTCGGCTTCTTAGCTTTTCGGCTTCTTATTTCCCCTTGTTGGTTTGAAAGGGGATCTATCTGGAAATGCTTATTTTTGTCCAGGGGGCTTGAGCAAATGCAAATGAGTTTCTGTTCCCAGCCATCCGGTGCCTTAGCTTTTTAGCTTTTTAGGTGGTTTAGTGGTAGTCTCTATTTACAATTGCACTCTTGGCAGGGGATCTGAGGACAGCCGAGGTTTGCTTCTGGTGGGTTGAACCCTGGTTGATATACTTGGGTCCCATGGAATGGGGATCCTTGGGTTTAAATTCAGCAATGAGGGGATGAGGGGGTCCAATCGGTGGGGTCTTTGGCAGTTGACCCATCAACTGCCAAAGATCCAGAAATGCTCCGTATCCATTTGGCTGTGGCACTGTAAAGTCGTACCTAAAATGGCACCTTTGTAAATGGAGCCAAAGACTAAAAATCTGCGGTTTGCCCGAGCGGTTTGATTTTGAGCCACACCCATTTAGGAATCCTTCATGTAAAGACCCAGCGGTTCAGCCCAAATCTGGTGCTTGGAGTTGCTCTTGATCGGGGGGTTACGAAGCCTTTGGGTTTATCCCTTTCGGTTGTTGGGTTTTCCCCCCCTTGGACGGGAACAGTTGCCAATTGATAATGCAGATTGAAACGGGTGCTCCCAAGGAAGTGCAGGGTTCGCTCTAATTAGCAGGGCACACATTCCTGGTTCCCGTTCTCGAATACCGGCATGCTGTCAATACTGCCAAATAGTGCAGGCTCTGCATGAATCCGCCTAATGCATTGCCGCAAAAAGCGAAGATGTCCGGCAAAACTTGGGACACCCCTGTGTTGATAAGCCACAGGTTTAGAACTGCTGGGTTCCTGTTCGTTGACGCTGGTGTTCAAGGACCTGTTTTGCAAAACTGGGCGCATAGGCTCAAAGCGATCGAGTCGCCTTGTTGGTGTGGTGAATCAGGTTGTGCTGGCTGGATGTTTGGCCATGCTCAGCCAACTGTTTCCACTGAGGGGCCTTCCCACATTGTTGCACGAGACTACTGCAGTGTTTCTGACACAATTTGGTTGATTTCTCCATAAGGCCCCCTGGCATGTGGCGACCATCTAGCAACAAGGGCACAAGCAACTTGGATATTTGTTTGCATGAGTTGATGAGTCATCATGTTCAGTGTTATCTCGTTCGTTTGTGAGCGCCTGAGGCCGCCACATGACTGGCTGCAGTATCATGCAGAAATACCTCTGGTCGCCGAGTACATCAAAACTGTGCAGCCCGGAGCCGACCAGGTCGCTCAGAAGCTCGACCAGATCACATGCACGGTTGCTCGGACAAATGTGGGGGTGTAAGTAGATGCGTGCCCTGCAGGGAGGCTGAGGAAGAGTGTTGGTTTACTTCTCAAGTGCCTGCCATGATGTTTTGTCAAGTTGGGCCGCACCCAGCCTGCAGAGTGCTGAATGATGCCATGCTGGGCACGTCTCTCGTGTTCAATGATTTTCTTGATTGAGATGGTCAAAGCATATCGCGAAGGTTCCCCGTGGCCACGGCGTGACCAGGCGAAATGTGTTGTTTGCTTCTGTTGTTGCCGCACGGTTGAATGATGAGAGGGGTGGGCATTCGCGGAGGTGTGTGATCCTGTGAATCAAATTAATATTGGGCGAGGCAAGCAAAACGAAGCTCGACTTTGCCATGTCGCGAGAAAAAAAAAACAGCTGCTAGCTAGAATCTAGAAGAGTTGATCCGGAGGCTTCAAGAAAGAAGCCGTGCAACCTAGGAATTCAAGCTTGAGGATCAGCGAAGAGAAGTTCATGCACATTGGGTGGTTCCCGGCATCAAGGCCAAAGACGTGCGGGTGCAGTTCAAGGCAGGCTCTCGTGAAGCCATTGTTCCGCAATCTCGGCTCGGCTTCTGGGGATAATGCTGGGTGCGTCCCCTGCCTGACATGGGTCTGTCTCGAAATAGGGGACCTCCAAAATGGACAGTTTCGCTTTTGATTTCCCATGAAGCCCGACCAAAACGGAGTACCCCGAAAAAGCGAAGCACGCGTGAAGATGGAAGTCAAGGGTTTGAACCACGGCCTGGGCCTTTCAAGTAGCAAAAGCGCAGCTCGATCCTGTCATGGGGGCTGGGGGGGGAGGGAGGGGAGCGGGGGGGGGGAACCCACAAACACCCTTATATGGCCCTTATTAAGGCCTTATTTAGGGCTCATTTGGCTCCCTCCCCCTCCCCTCCCTCCCTCCCCAGCCCCCATAATCCTGGTCAGGAAGAGGAGCTTGTGATCGAAGTGGGCGACCTTCTTCTTTTCGAAGGCCGGCTGGCTCACAGGACCGGGGGCCGGTCGGGTCAAGGGAAATTACATTTGAGCAGTGCGCAAGTATAAAGCGCCCTATCAAGGTTTGAGAACCTACGGTGACGTGATATCATACGTCTTGCTCAAGCCCGACTCTGGCATTGGT
>CAUJNA010001136.1:1012881-1085381 GCA_963377175.1 Effrenium voratum
CAATTGTGTCAAGCGGGTATTTCCAGAGGGTCGTGGTTTGCGTGGACACCGGTGCACGTGACAAAGTAAGCCAACCAAGGCATGCCTATCGAGAACGAAGGACCATATCAAAACCATGGCGAATCAGACCGGCGAAAAAACTTCAAGACAAATTCGATGAGGCTCGGTCAGGTCAGCAAGCAGTTGTTTACTGACGTAGCAATGGACAGCAAAAAACACACCGCCCTTGAGCACTGGATGCCAGTTTTACCACAATGAATTTGCCGAGGGGAGGAAATGATCATGAACTGGAGAACGTGATATGTCCGTTGCACCTAAATTGTTGAGAAGAGTGCACATACTGTTAAGGAACCATCAGAACCGCATGTTTTGTAATCGACCAAATTTATTCAAAAGCGTCACTCCAATGAACGGCGGATGAATATGGATGTGGCTGCGTGTGCTTGCAAATGCAGATTGTATTCGGGTCGGTTTCATTGACGTTTGATACCTTTGCTGCTGTTGTTTTTGTGATGCATTGTGCGCGGTTTTGACAACTGCAACGTTGCCCTGGCCCATGCTGCAAGACCACGACCGCCGCACCAAGCGCCGCGCAAACCGCGAGCTACATCGTGAGATTTCACATTAGACGGCGTCCGCGCGGCCTGCAGGGTGCGCGTGAGCCTTCTTGGAGAAACAGTGATGGCAACAGCTCCGGACAACAAATCATCACAAGCATTACACACTGTAACTTTTTTTAATTTGCGGCGGAGGTTTTGCCATGTTCAACTGCTCCACAATGCACTAAAACATGAGTCATGTTTGGAAGTGTGCCCCACGTGATTTTGTCGAAGGTCGCGCCGCACACGTGCGACCGCATAAATATTTGGCCTGCTGTTGCCCGGCTGTCAAAACGATACTCTGGAGCACGCCGCTGTTGGAAATGGCTACGATAGGAACTGCACGAGCCTGGTTTTGTCAATCGAATGCGTGATTCCCCACGTTCCGTGCTTAAATTAGTTTTCTGGCCGTGTCGTTTGGCCGCTTGCCCGCAAACCACCCAGCTGGCAAGAACTGTCGCAAGAGGCGCGGATCTGCGAGCGGTGCGTGGCCGATACCGCCAACAACACAGTGCGTCCTTCCTGCGCCGCTCCACGGCCACCATGGAAACCGCGCGTTCATGTGATTCAGAACCGTTCTTCCGCAATCCTGGCAGTTTATCCATCACGATGTTGTTTCTGCACGTTGGCCTTCGCAGCGGCTGCCCGCGTTGTGTGCGCGAAGTAATTAGTCACGCGCAGTTTGCCCTGCAGCAACGCGCGTCGCCGCAATGCAAATTCCAGCGACGCCGCCGCAATGCAAATTGCAGCGACACGCGCCCGACGCCGATGGCACTCACTGTTAACAGCAAGTTGGGAAGGCGCTGCACAGCACTGGCCCGGACGCAGCGCCGAGCCTCGGCGGAAACTTCGGAGCACGTTTCCTGCTGGGGAATACTGCCGGAAGCTTTGCTCGTGCATGCCGCGTTGCGCGCACCATAGCTTCGGTGCTGGACGGGCGGCCCAGGCTGAACTGCGTGAAGGCGAATTTTGAGCAGCGTACCTCAGCTGCTTCTCGGTGCATTGCCGCAGCTTCCAGACGCGCAATGCTCTGGCATAGCACCTTGGTTTTGCCGGCGTCCCAATCGCACGCTTACGCCGCTAAGCATTGCGTCGCCGTTTCTTGACTCAGAAACTGCCCTCTCCTCGCCCGGCAGGCCTCTAAGTTTGTGCGTGGGTGCTGGCTGCCGCGCCGGCACCGAAACTCATGCTGCTGGCGCACGCCTGTCGGCGCACTACGCGCGCCCTGCACACTTGCCTTCGCGTAGCAACCGCCCACGCGCACTCGCAGCACTACACACACACACACCTCAGCACTGCACAAACGCCTGTTAACTGTTGAGCACACCCTGCCACGCTCTTTGGCTCAGGGGTGCGCACATGCCGGTCAATTGTCAACTGTTAGGCACACCCGCCCACGTGTGCAACCAAAAAAACTCTCAACTGTCACGCAGTGTCACGCATACCCGCCCACGCGCACCCAAGCAAGGCCGCACACATGTGTGCCAACTGTTAAACACACCCGCTCACGCACAACCATTCAGCACTGCACAAATGCTTTGTCAACTGTTGGGCACAACCGCCCACGCGTGCCCTTGACAGGCGTGTGTGATGTGTCGCGGGTGCTCTTGGGCGGGTGCGCATCGCAGTTGACAGGTCCTGTCCGTCGCTTACCGGGCACGCGTGTGCAATTGCACAGTTACGATTTCACAGAATTGTTTGCACTGCCGAGCGGACGCGCGTGAGAGGGTGTGCTTAACAAATTGCAAACGCAGAGCTCGGCGTGCCAACGCTTGACAGGCAGCCGTGCTGGGTGGGCGCCGGCGGTTTTGCTCAACAGTGCGCGTAAGAGTTGAAAGCAACGTGCGCTGCGCTGAAAGAGCGCGATGAAGCGCGCCTGGGCGAGTGTGGAGAATCATGCATAGTGCTGCGCAGCACGTGACAGGGTGTGTTGAAAAGTTGGTCGGCAGGTGGGTTGGCCTGAGTGGTTGCGCATGAGCGGGTGTTAGCATGCATACGCACGTGGTGCGGTTGGTGTGCCAAACCATTGACCGTGTGTGCGGTGCTGAGCGAGTTGGTCGCGTCGCCTGTTGTTCTTGTTGCGCCACACCATGCACGACCATGAAAAAAACGCGCGCAACATTGCACCCTCGCAGCTCTGCACAAATGCCTGCCAAATAATATGCCCACAAACACCCAAGCCCGTTCAGCACTGCGCACGGCCAAGTGGACAGCATCCCAGCGTGCTTGGTGGACAGCTAGTCCGAAGCAACGGTGATCACGATGTGTTTCGCCAGAACTCTGCCCGCCCACACGCTGCTCAGCGTTCACCTGTTTAAGCATACCCTGTCGCGGCCGCGCGTGGGCGGGTGTGCTCGACAGTTGACAGGCGTGTGCGCTAAGCGGGCGCGCGTGAGCTGTGCGCTCAACAATTGTATGCATGTTGTTTGGCAAGCCGCACCACCATGACGCAGTGGCGCAGGCAAAAGCAAACAGACGCACGAAAAACAAGGTACAATTTGTCCATGGTGCTCTTGGCCCTCTTGCCTCCCGCGTGAGCCAGCAAGATTCCGTACGAGGATTTGATTTTCCCGGCGGCGCGCAGGACGAAACGCGAAGCCAAAGTTCAACGCTCGCTCGTTCCATGAACGCAACATGTCATGCCACGGACTGTCCCAGCTGTCGAATCTGGTCTTCTCAAGGCAGGTTTGTAATACTCCGCGCCGGCAGCAAAGCACGCGACAGTCGCATCAGCCAAGTGCTGCTCAGAGACGCTCGTTTGCATCAGTGCATAATTGTTTGAACTCATCTAATGGCCTCCGAACGGCGTCCGGCAGCAGCTACCAGACGTCAGCCAACAGCCTTCACGTGAATCATTCTCCGCCAAGTACTGGCACATCCCAATCTGACAGCGCAATGTTACACAAAAACATCAAGTGCATGTTGTTCCAACTCTTCGATTCCAAAGCGTGGCTTAGGAAGTGTCCTTCAGAAACAACGGCCGTTGTGGTGGCACCACCTCCCCAACAAGAAATGCTTGCTAGACACAACCTCGCATATGCGTTTTCTTGCATATGTCTTCTGGACGGCCTTGGATGGTCGCGTAATGTTTGATATGTTTCTTTGTGCCGTGTGCAGAGTAGACCGTGCTGCCCGCGAGTTGTTGCCAATTCACGGCCGCAAACGCAGCTACCGGCGCTTGTCTACATCCTCATAACGATGGCCATGAGAGCGTTGCCAACATTGCTTGCTTCAGTCACGGCGCGTCGGAAATCTCTTGACCCGTCAACATCATGCGCCACTCCAAAGTATTGTCGGCTATATTTGCACATGACTGTGTGGTTGTGCGAAAGAGTTTGCACAGGCCAAGCACCAAAACAATGCGCGGGTTTTGCCCTCAACGTTTGCAGCAGGCCGTAGCGCGACGTAGCTGGCAGGAGCAGGCAAGTCGTAGCCCGCAACATGGCTGTGCATCAATCACTGCAAAGGCCCAATAGGTGTTGACAGCCTAATTGCCCCATTCCACATTTGGCGGGTTCGGTTTCTTGGACCATGTACCATTGCCAAATTGCTCACTGTTTAGGCGATTTGCTCGCGCGCTCCCAGCTCTTCAAGTCCATGCCGCGCTTCACATTGAGCGTTAAGCGCGTCCCGCCCGGCGGCGCTTGAAGACCGCGGTGCCAAAGGATTCGGTCAAATGAGTTTGTGAGCAGGTTGCCGGAGCTCCGCTGCGTGGCAAGAAGGGTGGGTGCGGGCTGGTGCAGAAAAGCGGATAGCATCAGCTTTCACCCAATAAATTGACAACAAAGGGTAATTACAAACAAAGTGACATGTTGGCATGCCAACACGGAAGTCAGACTTGTGTGCGAACACACATGTGTTGGTTTCAGACATGAGTGCCCGCAACCGTGCGTGGAAACGATGTGTGTTTGCTGCACACGGCGAATCAGCGTGAGAAGTTCCGTCCTACCAGAAGCTTTGCCACGCGCAGGCCGAAAGTCACAGTGGATCGGGCAGCATCGAGGAGGAGACTGCGGTTCGCGGTTTGAGATAAGGAATGTTCTGAAATAGGTCCAAGAGCATCAGTCCATAGAGCACAGACAAGCATGTTTGCAGACAAGGCGACAAGGCGGCTGACAGCATTCATGGCAAGGTTTGACGGGTAACATCTTCATTGTTACGAGATGGTTCCCACAAGTTCGGCTTGCCAACTCGTGGAGGCTCTTGTGACCAACTCATGGCAGAAGATGTCCTCGGAGGTCCTGCCTCGGCATTTGAAGCATAACATGTCCCGACCGACCAAGTGACCCAATCCTTGGCCAGGACTTACGGACTCCCCCTCGCTTAGTGACACCGCGGCGGCCTTCGATATAGGCGCTGCCCATGGGGGGTTCGGCCCTTGGACGCGTCAGGTCTGGTTGGATGTGTTTCGGACTGGTTTGCCAAGAGCTATTCATTGCTTGCGGTTCGATCCACGGATATCCACGGGTTGCGTCTTGGTCTCCCACATTTGTATCTGGGCTGACTTGGAAAACCTGCCATGACTTGCCCGTCTCACCGGTTTCAGATAGCAGCAGGAATCTTTGAAGAAAAGCTGGCTGCAGTCAGGCGCGCACAGCTTATTCACCGCCAATCAGTTCGAGTTTGTTTGAAGCGCAACCAGTCCTGAAAGGATGCTCAAGAGTCGGGTTCCGTTGGGCTGGCGCATGGACTCCGCCAGATGCCCGATGAACAGAGTCCCAGGTGGCCAAAGCTGCGGCAGCCTCCGGTGCCGCAGAAGGTGAAGCTGCGCAGTGGGACGCCGCCCAGGAAGAATCCGCCCATGGAGTATGCCATCCGCTCGGACGGATTTTGGACCAGCGCCACTCTTACCCCGCGGCCTGAAAAGCGGCTGGAGAGCGAGGAGAAGCTTTGCAAGACCTTCCGAGACAGGGCTCCGCTGTCCACTCCAAAGGAGTCGGGCGCCAGTGAGCGGACAAAGAAGCGTGCCCTGAGCCGGGAGTACGCGGCGTATGTGACCTGGTGAAGTTCCCATCCGTCTCCTTCGGTTTTTAGGTGTTTAGTTGGTTTAGTGGTACCGCAGGTTTTAGTCTTTGGTTCCATTTATCAGGGCAAGCCATTTTGGGTACGCATTTTTGACCCACACCCATGTACCCCACTTCAAACATGGCCTTTCCCACATGTAGGGATCCCTGTTGGTTTAGTGGTTGGGTTTCCATGTAGCCCACAAGTGAAACCTTTGGCCAGCCCAGGTGAGCGAGGCAGCGCAGGCGCTTCTGCCGGACGTGGCCTCCGAGAGCTGCGCCTGGAAGGCGTCCACGGGCTGCTACAAGAGCGCCCTGTTCCAGGCCTCGGTGCGATGTCGCTCTGCGATCGGTTCAGCGGATCTTTTAACTTTTGGGATATCCATCCCAGTAGACGTTTGAGTTTAACTTTTCAATCCCTCCCTCCCCCGTTTTTTGGAGTGTGACTTTTTGGATATCCATCATATTTCCTTTCAAGCTCCAAAAAGTGAAACTTTTTGCTGCGGGACCAAGGTCGGGAGCTGCAGCGAGACGTGGGCGAGGAGATGGAGGATGGCACCTTCGTGTTTCACGGCGGATCTGAGGGCCCCGAGCTCTTCCGCTTGCAGCAAGCTTGCCTTTTGCTGGAGGAGATTTGCAAAGTCTCCAGCCCCTTGCGCGACACCCTGCGCTTTCTGCAGCGTGAGATCCTGAGCTGCGTGTTCGAGAACTACAAGCCAGGAGCAGACGTGCTGCAGCTCACGCCATTTTTCGTCCTGCGGACTCACGAGCTCAGCCAGGTGGAGGTGTGCAAGCAGAGGCGGCTCGAGGCGGAGCAGGAGATCGAAGCCTTGCAGGCCCGCCTCGACGAGGCCAAGAAGCAGGCGCAGAGCCTGAAGCAGCAGCTGCAGAAGGTGCGGCAGAACGCCCAGAAGGAGAACGAGAGCTACGAAATGGTGGCTTGACTGCTATTGGGTTGGGTCTTTAGACTTTATTGTTTTTGGTTGAAATCAAGTTGGGTTTTCCAGGCTCCTTAAATCATTAAAAGATACATGTTACACATTTAAAACATGTTGTTCCACCAAAATAGGTGTATAATGTACGGATCCCTGTTTTCCACTCAACCTACAAAAAGTTAAAAGCTTTTGCAGAGGGGTCGTTGCAGCAACCGAGGTGGTGAGCCAGCGCAACGAGTTGCGCCAGAGACTTCCTAGAATTTGTTCCCCTTTTTACTTATGTGTTTGCTTTTTGGGGGTTCCCTTTGTTTTCCTCTAACCAGGCAAAAACATATATATATATATATACACTGTTTTTGCTTGATATCTATATATATATATATATATGTATTTGTTTATTTGTGCTGTCCATTTTTCCAGCCAAGGAAAGTGGAGGGTCTGCGTGAGAGCAACGCCATCCGCTTCGAGGAGCTACGGGAGACCAACGCCGAGCTGTCCAGCGTGCAGGCGGCCTCCTACCTGACACGCAAGGATTTGGACCAGGCGCGGAAGGACATGACCGCCATGAACGTGCAGCTCCTTCCCCAAAGAAAGAGCTCACATCCTGTTGTTCTTGACGCAGTTTTTTCCTTTTAGCGTCTTTGGGGCTCCCTTTTTTTGGTTTTCCGCAAACCAGGGGTCCCCCTACTAGTCCCCTAAAATGGACTAGAGGAAAAGGGGGTACCAACTTCCTCGAACCTCTCAAGTCTGGAGGACCTTTTTATTTCATTTTCTCGCCGGGGTCCTCCAAAAAGAAAATCAGATCCCAGGCTGAAGGAGTCCAACAGCCGGGTGGCCATCTTGTCCAAGCGCGTCCATGATCTGCAGGATGCCATGGGACTCATGGGCGAGGCCGCCAGCCCTAGAAGCCTTGGCTTCAGAAGGCGTGTTTCTTCTTTTTTTTTCCTCCCTTGTTGGTGTTCGAAGAACAAGCTCTCACTACTGGAAGTGATTGCTCTTGTTTTTTTTCACTTCGAAGCAAATCTCGCACTGCTGGACGTAGTTGCTTTAAAACAAATCCTAGGGGGCTTAATTTTAAGCCGATGGAAGGAAGTGGCCACATCCCCCGAGCCAACGTGAACTTCGAGCTGCCGCTGGAGCTGGACATGGAGCTCTCCATGGCCACGCGCGGTCGACAGAAGAAGCCCACGGATCGCAGCACCAGCGCCGTGGACGGGCGCCGGCTGCTGCGGGCGGTGCTGCCGCAGGGCGGCTGCCAGGCCGGAGGCGAAAGAGAAGCTGCCGCTGTTTTCGTGGGGCTGTCCCTCAAAAAGTTTGTAGACCAAACCCTTGCAAACCAGATGCCCGCAGAAGCCAGGAGGATACAGTTGACTCGAATAATCTTGGCGCTTGTGAGGCAATTGTGGCCAAACCGAGGCATGCTGAGTCGATACCGAACCGACACTCATGCCTTCAGCCGCCAGAAAAGCACGCTTCTATCTTGACGCCTACTCTGCTGTTGACACACAAACACACACAAACACACACAGAGAGACACACACAGACCCACACACAGACACACACACACACACACTCAGACACACACACACAGAGAGACACACAGACCCACACAGACACACACAGACACACACGCACACACACACAGACACACACAGACACACACAGACACACACAGTCACACACAGAGACACACACAGACACACACACACACACACACAGACACACACAGAGACACACAGAGACACACACAGACAAACACACACACACACACACAGACACACACAGACACAGCCACACACACACAGACACACACAGACACAGCCACACACACACAGACACACACACACACACACAGACACTCACACGCTCATAGACACACACAGACACACAAAGACACAGAGAGACACACAGACCCACACAGACACACACAGAGAGACACACAGACCACACAGACACACACAGACACACACAGACACACACAGACACACAGACACAGAGACACAGACACAGACACAGACACAGACACAGACACAGACACAGACACAGACACAGACACAGACACAGACACAGACACAGACACAGACACAGACACAGACACAGACACAGACACAGACACAGACACAGACACAGACACAGACACAGACACAGACACAGACACAGACACAGACACACAGACACAGACACAGACACAGACACAGACACAGACACAGACACAGACACAGACACAGACACAGACACAGACACAGACACAGACACAGACACAGACACAGACACAGACACAGACACACACAGACACAGACACAGACACAGACAGAAACACACACACACACACACACACACACACACACACACACACACACACACACACACACACACAACAAGTCCGTGAAAAAGGGCACAAAATTTCATCTTTGGTTTTTATGCAGTCCTGTTTGGGAGCCCTTGTGACGTTTCCCGTGCCTATCTTGGGTGAAGCTTGGGCCATGTGCCCAGGTGGTCCTGAAGGGCACTGCGGAGGACCAGATGGGTCTGCAGCCCGCGGCCGGGCCCGCCATCACGGCGGCCGCGGCGGCGGCCAGCCGCCGGGAGGGCAAGGAGGGCACCCCGCCGGTGATGATCGTCTCCGGCGAGGCCTTCGCCGCGCTGGCCATCGGCCAGGGCTTGCTGCTGCCGCCGGACCCCTTGCAGTAGCTGATCTATTGGCTGGAGAATATGTGATATATTTTCCCGTGTTGGGCTTGAAGGGAATATGTGTTTTTGTTGTTGTTTCCCCTTGTTGGTTTTGAAGGGAACCAATCGCTGACACATATGTTCTCAGTTTTTCCAGGGGTCGAAAAAGCAGATGGAAGGTATGGGGGGCAAGACGACGAGGACCTGGTGAAGGAGGTGGCTCAAGAAGTCCAAGTGCTCGCAGAGGAGTATGGCATGTTGCTGGACCTCTACCGCGGCCTCCGCCAGGACTTGAAACGCACCTTGCGCCTGGTGCCGGACTACAACACCGACGAGCTCCGGGGCACCCTGAAGAGTGTCATGGTGCTGGACAACGAGGAGCGGGTCCTGGTGCCGGCTCCTGTGCTGGAGACGGAGTTCATCGGCCTGGGCGATGGCTCCAACGTGCCGCCCTACCTCCGCTTTGTGGGCTCCGTCTCCATCAAGCCCTTCAGGGAGGAGGCTGTGACGGGGCTTTGCCAGGAGCTCTGGGTGGAAAAGACCACGCACGTCCTGCTTGAGGAGGATAGCGGTCGTCCGCAGCTGGCCCTTGACATGTTTGTGAATGACAAGTTTTTGCCCGCAAGGGCGAATGGCCGCGCGCAGCAGATGGAAGTGATGTACAACTTCCTGCTGGCTTTGCGGGACCGCACCACTTTGAAGCAATTGAGCGAAGGAGCTCACGAGGCCTTGGGCATCTCGAGCGTCGCGAAGCCAGGCAGGCGCCGGAGTAACCTGGGCCGGCGCCGGAGCTCCTTGAATCGGCGCCCCTCCTGCCAGGACCTGGGGAACCTGGGCCGCAAGATGGCGGAGACCTGCCCCAGCTGCGGCAACGTCTTCGCCGCAGACGCGCTCTTCTGCCGCATGTGCCGGACAAAGCGGCCTGGAGCCGAAGACGAGACTGACCAGGAGGTCTGCCGCTGCGGCAACGTCTTTCTGGCCGACGCGGTCTTTTGCCGTAGGTGCGGCGCTGAGAGGCCCAAGAGCGAAGCGGCATTGGTGAAGAGCAGGACGCAGGATTTGCTGCTGGAAGAGTTCAACCCCTTCGCTGAGCTCCTCTATCGAGGCTTGCTGCGGGACCTCCATGAGGACACCTTCCATGACGCCTCCACCATGCTGTTGAATCTCTGCTGCTGCTTGGTGTGCTTGCAGCATCGCTTTGTGTCCTCTGCATCACGGGTGGTGGGGGAGGACGAGGAGCGGCCCCTGGAGATGAACGTCTCGGTCCTGAGCGCGGTGCTGCGCCTATTCTTCCCCCGCAAGCCCCGGGAGCACCTCACGGCCTTGAAGACCATCCTGCAGCCCACAGCACAGCTGCATGCGGTGCGAACCAGGGACAGGCTCAAGAAGGAGCGCGTGCAGTTCCAAGAGGAGACCTTCTTCACCCAGAAGCATGCGCTGCACAAGCCCGATGCGCCGCTGCCGCCCAGCATTTCGCTCAAGGAGATGTTTTGCTTGCCGGCGGTGGATGGCTGCAAGATGCAGGGCGGGCATAAGCAGCTGCTGGACAACCTGCTCAGATATCCCTCCAGCTTTGTGCAGGAGCTGCGGCGGCAGCATCTCCTAGAGTGCATCCTGTCGGCTGAGAAGCTTCAGAGGGCCTTGCGCGTGAACCGCAAGCACCACGCGGGCAAAGATGAGGAGACTGCGCATCAGCTGACCGCTAAAGAGATCTTGGAAGCCCTGGGCAAAGCGGACAGGGACCTTAGCCTGGACCAGCGCCACATCTACCTCCTGCGAGGCTTTGGTCGCCGACTGCCAGACATGCCCAGCACAGCGGAGGACCTTGGGGAGGCCTATGTGGCTGCAGGGCGGGCGCAGAAAGTGCGAAAGATGCTGCAGGACTACTCCAACGAGCTCGTGGAGAGCGGTGCCACCGTGGTCTTGCAAGACTTCATGCAGAATCTGCACAACTCGGGGGTGGTGAAGGGCGGCAAGCACTGGGAGCCAGAGATTACGCTCCAGAACGTGGCGGAAGAGTCGGGCATCACCTCCATGCTGGTCACCGCCCCCGGCAGAGCCGTGCTGGAGGAGCTCACTTCCGCCCACATCGCTTCAGGCACCGCACGAGAAGAGGAGGGCGTCACCCGCACGGAGCCTGAGGCGCGCGCCCCGGAGAGCCCAGAACCATTCGAGACCTACCGCTGGCTCGCAGAGCTGGGCCACAACGTGCAGGAGCTGAGCTTGGGCTATTCCGCCATGTACCTCTCCTACTGGGTCAACAACTCTTTGTGAGCCATGCTCCTTCTGAATGCACAGCTCTCCCAAATCCTTTGCCCAGTGCCCAGTGGCTGCCCTCTCTGAGTGATTCGTAGTGGGCCGATCCTTGTGGCCGGGCTGAATGCTGACCCTTCCAAAAGAAAAAGATCAGCGGTGCATCCGCAGTCAGGCACGGAGCTGAGAGCTCAGGCTCGGAGCTCAGAGCCTTAAACGAGAGGTCGCATGTCGCATGGGGAAATGAAGACCGTTTCCCGGCCGGCTCAGTATCGCACCTGCACCCATCAAAAAAAAGCGCGCATGGCGCGAACGGGCTAGAGGTAGAGGTCAAGGCCTGTGCGGCGAGCACGCACTTCATGGCATGAGAAGACACACGTACTTAACTAACATGGCAACTGACAAAGGGTCCCTTCAAAAGGCGTTTGATCTTCCAGGTACCTTCTCTCAGGTGCCATGTTAATTGGAGGAAGCGCAACCAACTCGATCAAAGGAGCACTTCCTCCAATGCCAGTTGCATCTGCTCATTTGCCCTGATGAGCATCAAGGCTGAGTAGCAGAACACATTGCATGAACCAGCCATCGCCAAGAGTGCTTCATGTCACTTGCCTTTCCCCTTTGGAGGCCCCTACGACCTTCAGGACAACTCACTGCCCCATTTTTCCTCAGCGTACCCAAATTTGAGGGACATGTTCAAAGAGGTCCTCCCCACAGAAAGGAGCCCAGTCAGCTGCTTTCAACAAGGCCGATGCCTTTGGCCTCCTTTGGCCTCACGCCATGCTCGAGAGCGATGATCCCTTCAACCTCCGCCGTTTCACGGATCAGCAGAGGAGACCTGGTAGAAGGCCATAAACGCCACAGGTACTCTTGCGTCATATTGCAAACAGATGTGCTTTCAAAAACATGTTAAGTTAGATCAGGCAAATGTATCGTCCACGCTCAAACACTGGAATACGAGACTGGGGGCTTTGGTTGGGGAGAAGAAAAGCTGACCCTTCCGAGTGCTTCCTGCGGTGAAAAAAATTGGCGCGGAAGTTTGTCAGATGTGACACGAGCCAAGTCCAGGTGGTGCCATCCGGTTCCTCTGGCTTTTTGGTTTTTGGTTTAGTGGGGGATCAGAACATGTGAGTGGTTGGTTTAGTGGTTGGTTAGTGGTGGGTTTAGTTGGTTTGGTTTGGTTTAGTGGTTGGCTTGTTTCCATGTTTAACCCACAAGATATCAACTTTTGGCAGGGGAGCAGAAATCGGACAGCCCGGGTCATGTGGAAATCGCGGGTGCTTGTCCGTGCTTTTTCGAATGGAAGGCCTGTGTCACCAAGCGGTGAGGGTCCGTGGCAGGAGCCTGGGCAACTCCGGTAATTTTCGGAATCGGCGTAGCGCATTGGATTGAGAGGCAAAAGCCTTGGCCTGAAGCAACCAGATCAGCTATGAGCAGGGGTTTAGTGCTTGTTTGCTGGGTTTTTTTGCTTGGACCAGGAATTTGTTGATATGAGCTTCGAGTTTCAATGGTAGTTGTGAAAGGGGCACAATGTATACCCTGCGCGGGCATATGGTACGAGCCGCAAGTGCTGTGCAAACAGACCCTGCAGCCGAGGACATCCTATTCAGTGGCTCTGAACGAGATCCGTGCTGGACAGAAAAAGAGCCATTGGATTTGGCGCCCTGACGGCAAGAATGCATAGGTTGAGCTGGCTTGGGCCTCTCAACCCCCCAAAGGGAAGCCTAGCAAAGGGAACCAATTGCAGTCATCAAGCTTCACATTCTAAAAATAGGCGATCGCTGCAGACAGGTGTTGGCCGTGCAACGCTTGGATCTCGAATCACTGCCAAGTGCTCGCAAGCAAATTGCGGTGTTTGCTTGTTCACCGCCAAGGCACGCGGGGTGTATTTCCCATGAAGCGTGCCCGGAGCATTCTTTGCCCCAGGTTTATCTTCCCAACTCCTCCGCATGTCCAGAACGGTGTGGAGGGCGGCTCCCCCAAGAACCAGTTCTACGCGCAGCTCGGCAGGGAACCTCCGGGGAGCCAAGTTGCCGGAAACAGGGGGCTCCTTAAAAGATACCTGTTGCAACCATTTGAAACATGGCCTTTTTATCACCAAAATCAAAGGAAACCACCATTTACAAGGCAATGTTCAGGTGTATAATGTAAGGATCCCTGTGATTGGCTGCGCGTTCAAAATCGTTTCAGTGGGGTGTGGATGCAGCTAGCGAGAAACGGGACAGTCAGTGACGGGGCACCCCGGGCAAGGGCCGGCAGAGCGATTTGGCCAAGAGCACATGGAGCAACGTTGTGGCTTCGTGGCACCGTGCTATTTAAAGAGACTGTCGCGTTCCGGGCCATTTGCCAACCAAATTTTGAACCACCCCGCTTGCCGCCCTTTGCAATTCCCAGACGAAGTGCTCAATGATGCCTCCTTTAGGTTTGTGGCCCGAGCTGCAGCTTTCTAGCCAACCCACACCACTAGACTAATTATTGCCGTGCTGCCACTGTTCCACTTCAGAAATGCTATTTCCTGGAGTTCCGCTGCTAGTGCCGTGGCAACTACTGCACATTGGCACCACGCAGTACCAAATTGCTACTGCTGCCGCTACTTGCTTTCCAAGGATCCGCTCAGAAGAAGAAGCCTCGGCATTTCTCCGCTTCTGAGCAGCACCATGATCTTGTCTTGTCATGGGGGAGGGGGAGGGCATCTGTCATTTTGCACCAGACTGACCTCAGATTCGCCGGGGAGAAGTGTGCGGCTTGAAATATTGAAATCATCATTGGGTCTAGGTGCTTCGACTTGACTTCTGAGCATTCCTGAGTCGTGAGAAACTAGATGGAATGTTGCGAGATCTGGCATCTCAATTCTCGAATCGAAAACAACATAGGCAAGCCAGGTTTGCAACCCGTAGAACCTATGTACAACCACTAATGTGGGGTATGCAAGTTAGCCTTTAGACGTGTCAACCGAAAAGGCCGCTTCGTTTGCAACAGCGCCAAACCCGATAGACTCAAAAAAGGGCACCAAAGCCATCTTTTGCAAGACCTATGGGTTGTTTGAGCCGATCTGACCCATTCTAGTCTCTATTTAAGCCCTAGTGGCGTATGTCAATTTGGGAGTTCTGAGCCATTCCTGCTCTCAACTGCGTGGCTTGGACAGCGATGGCTGCCTATTCGCCCTGGCCGAAATTTGTCGGGGGAACACTGGCTGGTTCGATAGGCAGGGAATCGGACATGGAATGACACCATCTTCACCTTCCCCTATATACATGTACACATATATATATATATAGATATTATAAACTTGTATCTAATATATATATATATATCATTGTTCATCCCCAAACGGTTCATGCCCAACACGTCTCGTGGTCATTTTGCCGAGCTATCGCACCAGCAAGATCCCTCGCAGGCTTCCACGAGGACGGTGTGAACCTGCAGCCCCGCCGCAGTGGACGTCGATGAGTACTTGGGGGCCCAAAAAAAGCTGCTGAAATTTGGAAGCCCCATGTGTGTGTGTGTGTGGAGTGCCTTTTTCCAGTCTTTTAGTCCACGGGGTCTTACGACCCAATCATGTTTGACAACTGCTGGGGTTGAATTTGTTCAACACCACGCGGGCTGCGGATTGGATCACGGTGTTTTTGCATTCGGATTTTGGGTCGCACGGGGGTTTGTGCTCCATCAGATCTCGAAAGCACGGTGGATCCCCATCGGGCGATGTTTCCACAATGGAAACCATGAAAAGAATCCTACCAACCTTTTCATTAGGGGGGATTCCCTTTTTGTAGGTGAGACTAGGGGAAAAAAAGAAAAGGAATTGGGCTACTCCCCGTTAAGGTATGGGGCGTATGAATCATTGTCTGGATTAGTTCCACAATGTGCTTCGTCGGTCCGCATGTCCAGAGAACAGCCGACAGGAAAGCAGGACCAGACAAGGATGCGAGGATGAGAAAAAGGAGTGGCTTCTTGAAATGGGCCACTGGCTGAAAAAGACAAGTAGCCCAACAAGTCAAAAGTTCCTCTTGCACCACCTTTCATATACAGCAACCCCAGAGCCTCAGCGGGATATACGGAATGATGCAAGGACACACAGTCAGGAGGTCGGGGATGATCACGGTGCCAACAAGTATTGTGTGCCTGGCTTGAAAACTCCATTGGCCAGTTGGCGCTGTGCCATGTGGCTGGTAGCCACTACGAACTCTTTGGCTAACACATCCTGGTAATATACGAGGGTTGATCGAAAGCTCCTTTACATGGGATAACGGAATATAGATTCACCCCCATAGGGTGAATCTTGCTTTTTTTTGGGCAGGGTTCCACGTGTTCCATACCAGGGCTCGGGTGCTCGGAGTCTCGCTCCTCTCGCAGTCCTTGCGCCCCAGGCGTGAGAACTACTTAGCCCCGCGGATGCAGTACGATGCGACTTTAAGCCCCATGCCCCAAACATCCCCAAACCTGGCCAACCAGAAGGGTGCCCATGGCCGGTGGGCAACAGTCACTTCGGGTTTTGAGGCGCTAAAAGTTCAGCATGACAAGTTTGGTCGGCGTCGGAACGCGGCGGCGCATGAGGAAACCAAAACAAAAACAAGACATGCTCTTAACCAAGTGCAATGTGTCATTTCCTTTTGCGCGCAGTCGAGTGAAGCAAAATCGGTCCCACCGACAGCCAAAGACAAGTGCAAATTTGCGGGGATCAAAGAGGTCGATGGCAGTTTGGAGCCTGAGCAAAGGGAGCCATAGGAGTGCCTAGTGCCTGGGCTGCCAACCGAAAAGAAACTCAGCGACCGCTTCATGGCTTGGCTGAGTTGGGAGAACCGAAAAGGAGCCATGGAGCTGAGGAGGTTACCAGGGCTGTGCATCAACAGCTGAAGTTGGGCACTGCATTGGAGGTCCTCTTCGGCGAAGTCGACGCAGCTTGTCGCAGGGAGATGCAGCGACTTGCCCCTTAGACTTCTCCCCGGACAAGACAGGTTTGCTGCCATTTGCTGAAAGGCATATCTAGTCTGTTGTTCTTGTTTTTTCGGCGGGGGGGGGGGGGGCAAATGGAAGTGTGGTGACACTGCTTGAGAACCGCGTGTCAGTTTCTAGGTGTTGACAGTGCTATTTGCGTTGCAAGTGCCAGCGGCGGGCACCAAGAGCTTGGTGCGCCACCGTGATCTCGCTTGCTTTCTCCGAATCCACGCAAGGGGCGATGCAGGGGCTTCTCACCAGTGAGTGCACGCAAGCCACCACACCGCACGCAAGCCACCACCGCACAGCCATCCAAGCACTGGGCAGAAAGGGCGCTAATGAATTTGTCCAACGCTTTTGCCAAGTATCCATGCCCAATCCTACCCAGGCTGGCGTTTTTGGTTCAGTTGTTTGCGAGGGAGGGATGTTTGTTTGCGGGGGGAAATAGGAGAAAACAAAACGTTTGAAAGTTCACCCGTTTAGAGGTAAACCCACGCAACCTTTGAAAAGTGTTTGGCCTGCCTTTCAGGCCAGCATCAAACATATGCGAGCATAGCTTGTGCTGTGCCTTTGGGGACGGTTTTGTTGGCAAGCTGCTGGCACAGTTTGTACGGTGATGCACCCACACGGCGACAACTCTGTCTTAGTTGCCTGTACGCCTGCAATCCCGCCAACAGCTTTGATTCCAAATTAACGGCTAGTGGGTTTTACACCATTCGAATCCCCGCGCACCTGGTGCTGAGCCATTGTCATCGAATGCTACCCACACCAACCCACCCACCCACACCCGCTTGATTCCCTAAATCTGGGAAAGACTTTTCTTCGACACCTCTTTTTGACAGACACGCCTGGCGCCTGGCGCCAGAAGCCGGCCGCCCGATTTGCCAAGGGCCCAAAGTTGCAGAGCTCGCTGCGGTTCTTCCACCGACGCTCGGAGTGGGGTTTGGATATAGCATGGGCCGAGTGCCGGTTGCAATATGGTTAAGCCTCACTTCCTGAGTTCAAAAAACAAAACTGGGGAAGACCATTTTTAAAGAGTTCAGACTTGTTTTTGCAGATGCACTCAGGAAGTGAGAAGCTGATGTTGCTTCTGCCTCATCATTTAAGTCCTTTGGAAGAGGGGCATGGTCTGGTTGCATGGCTCCCCAATCGAAGGCAGCAATAGCAATTGCAGCCAACAAGGCAAAACTGACAAGTGCAAATATCCATTGAAGAAGCTGACGGCATTTGGCCGTGGAGATGGGTGCGCTAGACTAGTCGGATAGAACCAGCTGGTGCACACGGTGCATCAGTTGCATCAGTAAACTGTGTGTGTGTTGTGCTCTTTCTCCAGGATGGATGAGCGGGGGGGTCAAGCCAAAGAGCAAGCTTGAAGAATCTAGCTCCCCCAGTAGTGCCCTTGTACCCTTTTTTGGGGAGGGTTCCCCCACTAAAATAGACTACCGAAAAAAAGGCTACCCTTATTCTAACCCCTCTACTGGAGGACCTAGGAATTGAAATTGCTGACATGCCTTGGGTGAAACCTCATCCAAACATGTTGGCAGAAGGAAACAGCTGGTGTCATGCCCGCCGATGCTGCCTTGGCTGCCCATGCTCAAGATAGTGAAGCACAGGGTGGGAAGTTTCCCTAGTGGACAGGCCAGCATTCCGACCCTGCTATGGGCCCCACCTTGCCACTGCAGCGAATCGACATCCGCTTCACCACAGAGAAGGTGCGAGACACAATGAGAGCGACTCGGGCTGAAGCCGTGGCGCAAAGCTTTTTTGGAAGCCGCTGAAGCAATGTGTGGTTGACCCGTTCAGCGGTTGCAAGATGGGACTCAGCATTCGACCCAAAGTTGTAAGTGCCAAACACAAATCATTCGCTCGCCCGTTGGACATGCTCGTTTGAGCACAGCTGATTTGACCCGAGCGTAAACACCAAACCTTTGCCGCCGCCACCAGATTCAACGCATCGCCAGGATCGCCAAGAAAATCGAACAACAGGCAATTCATCCCGCAGGCTGCAGAAGCAAGACAGCCAAGGACGTGTGAAACAACATTTCCCGAGCAGTTGCCTTTGAGCGGAACAGTGATTCTGGTATCCATTGCGAAGCGTTTTTTCTTGCATTGGCTTGAGGGCCCTTATGCCCGACACCAGATAGGCCCGGTCTTTGCAAACGTTCTTTTTGGGCTTCTTATGCAACTCAGGCGGTCGGCACCCCAGTCAGCCAAGACCAGACGACTCGATCGCCCTCTTGCCAGTCCTACTTTTCAGGCAGGAGAAGTTGCATGGGATTTCAAGGGTCTGGCATGCATCAGCTTCATTTCGAGGGCTCGGCAGACTTTGGTGCGGCGTTGGGAGCTTTTGTGTGCGCGCGTGTGTGTTTCAACCTACGCAGCTGCGAAACGAACGCACGAGAAACCCACAGAGCACTGGTTGAAGCCGTGCCACCTTGGGCCCTGGGTTGTGATGTCTCCTTGGCGTGATTTGCGTTTCCGGCGACTCCCATGGTGCACAATGAGTTTGGCCTTTGAGCAGCCTGGAAGAGAGCCCCAAGCCGTCACCTCTTGAAAAGGCTGCTGGAAAATGCTCAGCAGCCCCGCCCCAAAAAAAAGGTGGGCTCCTGTTGGTTTCCCTTCTTAAGTACTACCCAACAAGGGGTACCCCGAAAAAAAAGGGCGCACCCATCCACCCACCCACCCACCCACCCACCCACGCACGCACGCACGCCCGCCCGCCCGCCCGCCCGCCCGCCCGCCCGCCACACCCACACCCACACCCACACCCACACCCACACCCACACCCACACCCACACCCACACCCACACCCACACCCACACCCACACCCACACCCACACCCACACACCCACACCCACACCCACACCCACACCCACACCCACACCCACACCCACACCCACACCCACACCCACACCCACACCCACACCCACACCCACACCCACACCCATTTGTCGAATTAGAATTCTGCCGCATCAAGTGGCTGAAACCACGGCAGGAGAAGCCTGGGAGGACCGTGCCAAGGGAGCTTGCTGGCCAGCAACGCCCACGCCGCACGCGGTGTACAACGGCTGTACCTTTGCCATGCCGCGCCTCAGCCACGAAAGACGGCAGGCGATTGCCGCAACGTGCTGCATAGGTCTGGGGGGTACTTTTCAAGAACCGGCTGTTTCCCCTGGTTTTTTGGGATCCCTGGAAAGAATGGGGAAGGTACCCCTAGAATAGGTGTCCTTTTTGGGTTGATTTGGTTTAAAAATAGAGGGTGATTCCTGCTTTGCCAGGTGGTTCAATACCAGGCCATCGATTTTCCCCAAAAGGACACCTATGGCTCCAAAACTTCTTTGCCATTTCCACCTGAGGAGCAGTCACATGGGCAGGTGCGTTTGAGTTCGTCGTAGCGTCACACCTGATGTTGGTGGCAAATTCAGCAACGGCGACGACTTTCTTCTGGTGATTCTGCCATTTGCCAGTTGCACGTTGGACACACAGTGCCGTTCCGAAAAAGTGAGAAGCTGTAAGACGTTCAGGTGTTGCATAACCTTCTCATTATTATTCATATATATATATACATATATATATATATTATGTGTGTGTTGGCCAGCGCCGCACCGCCAACCAAAAATCATTGCAGGACATGATGCATGTCAGCATGCTTGTGCCGCATGCTTGAAAGTTGATGAAGGGTTAACACGGTACTGGGATCTTTGCATTTGTTGTTTTGTCATGGCCTTTCCTTGGCAAACAAACATGGGAGCCAATAGGAAAGACACGCAAGTGCTGGCCGGACTAATAATTCAAGAGAAGCCGCTGTTCACTTCTGTCAGCTTCTGTCATTGTCAAGGGGGTTCAGTCAGATAGCAACGCCTCTATGCCGTGATGTGGGTGTGGGTCAAAATTAAACCACCAGGAATCTGACCGCAGGTTTTGTCCATGTTTCCATTTACCAGGGTTCGATTTTGGGTACCTATTTTTGGCCCACAGCCATGTGCTGAGGTCGATTCCGCAAGAACAGCCGGGATTGAACGCCTATGCCCAGGAGTTTGTGCCAATGAAAGCTGAAGCAGATGTTTGGGGAAGCTCGTCTGCGCCTAGCACATAACGTACACCAACATTGACATGTAATGTGTTCTATGGCTATGTGGTTGTATCTTTGGGACTTTAACCTTTTGGGAAACAGCTGCCTTTTTTTGGACCCACAAAGAGACTTTTTTGCAGAGGGGTCAACATCAATCAAGATAGTCGCATATTGGTTTGATCAGTTCTTACGTTGAGGTCATCACATTTGTCGCTTTCACCGCGTTCCAAATCGAGCCAGCATCTAGAAGCACGCTTGTCCTTGCCCATTGCTTGGAGTGGTGCCTTACTGCTGGGATGGCGAAAGCGCTGTTTTCCTCCATGGTTTGGCACTGACAAGCTTTGTATGTGTGCCTATCTCTTTCCTAGGTTGCCAGGCGGTCCAGACATGATTGCTGTTAGTGCCGCCTGCGTGCGAAGAGTGTTCACTGACGGGCCACTTCTGCACGCTGTTGGCTTGTCCAGCCGCTCTTTTCAGGGTGGCCCTGGCTTGACGAGCTTTCAGGCTTGAATCCGCATGTGTGGCTGACCTCTTGTGTTTTTGGGGGTTGCCGCGGAACTGCCCCAAAGCCCGTGACATGCCAAAGTGCGTCTTAAGCTCAGCTGAGTCGCTGAGGAAAGGTCCAGCCGCCGGGCTCCTTGGGTTCTGCACTGCATGGTACAGGCAGGTGCAAGCCCTGCGCGTGGTTCTGGAAGGAACGGGGCTGCTCCAACGCTCAGAACTGCGGTTACTGCGCCTTGGCATGCAAAAAGGTCCTCAAGACTGTGCCCCCCTTTGCCACCAAACTGCTTAGGGTTAGCAGTTGCGCTTGCTTGCTCAACCGTACTAATTTGTTGAACAATACCCGAGCTCATGAGGCAATGGAAGGAGAAGTGGCAGAAGTGTGGTTTTGGCGTGGCGCGCAGTCGTGCTGAGAAAAGGGCTTTTTTGTCCTCGAAGAGAATGTTCTGACCATTGCAAGTGTATGCACTCCTTTTGATGAGGCCACAATCGTTTATTAAATGCCGGCAAGTAGATGTGACGCGGTCTTGGACAATGTTGATCGCACATATTTGTTTTTTGGGGGTGCGCAACTCTGTGGTTGAGTGGGGTTGGTTTGCCTGAAACTGTAAAAGACTGGTTCCAACTTTCCAACAACACGAAAAAGGTCATTTAATTTGGTGAGCTGGGTGAGTTGCGGATGCATGACCTATATATCTATATATGTGTATAACCATGGAATCCTTTGTGGCCAGTTTGATGGAGACAAAAGCCTGGCATGCGCAATTTGGCTTTTCTGGCCAGGTCCAGATTGGAAAGCACGCTTCGCTCGGTCATGGCTGAGGGCACCTTGGGGTTTCACGAATCCAATGCCGGAATGCCACATGTGTGAGCACTGCCACAGTGGAAAAGCTTGTCCACTTACGGCATCAATGCATGGGACATAAGACTATCAGCTGTTTTGGGAACACTCGGACCATCTACTCCGCAGGCAAAATAGTCACAAGTCACCGGATGTCCCTTGAGGCCCATGCAGTTTCATGTCAGTCACTGGCCACTTCAACATCGTTTTGCCACATTGACCCACGGAAAATGTTAATTGTTGCCCCGGCCTCTCAAGGGAATCTGTGTAGTTGGGTGGGGGGGTGTTGCCCGCAAGGTCTCTTATGGGAGTGGCCAGATTTGGTTTCCCCGATTCACACATGAAATTTACCTTGAGGGAAGTATCCATGGGTTGGCTTCCTGCCTTCTGGAAAAGTCTGCCAGCCTCTGCCCAGCAAGCTCGGCCACCTCAGGCCACTTGTGCCCCGCTGGGGCTCTCAAAGAGAGGAAGAAGGAGGGGTGATTCGTTGTGCCGTAGAAAGGTGATGTAATTCCACGTCAGCCACTTCAGCTGCATGTGTGGCTGCCTGCCTGCCTGCTTGCCTGCCTGCCTGCCTGCCTGCCTGCCTGCCTGGCTGGGTGGCTGCGTGGCTGGGTGCGCGCGCGTGCGTGCAATTGCCATTGCCATTGTGGTGATATTCGGTGGGTGTGTGATTGTGTGTGTGCGCGCATGTTTTGTGTGCTTCTTTGTTCCTTTCTGTCTTTTCTTCCTTCCTTCCTTCCTTCTTTCCTTCCTTCCTTCCTTCTTTCCTTCCTTCCTTCCTTCCTTCCTTCTTTCTTTCCTTCTTTCCTTCTTTCCTTCTTTCCTTCTTTCCTTCTTTCCTTCTTTCCTTCTTTCCTTATTTCCTTCTTTCCTTCTTTCCTTCTTTCCTTCCTTCCTTCCTTCCTTCCTTCCTTCTTTCCTTCTTTCCTTCTTTCCTTCTTTTCTTCTTTCCTTCTTTCCTTCTTTCCTTCTTTCCTTCTTTCCTTCTTGCCTTCTTTCCTTCTTTCCTTATTTCCTTATTTCCTTATTTCCTTATTTCCTTCTTTCCTTCTTTCCTTCTTTCCTTCTTTCCTTCCCTCGTTCCTCCTTTCCTTTTTTCCTGCTCCATATATTGATTGATCTGTCTCTCTTTATCTTTATGTGTATTTGTTCTCTTTCATTCATTCACTACTTATTTCTTTATGTATTTCTTTCTTTTTTCTGTCTCTCTTTCTTTCGTTGCTTGTTTGCGTGTTTGTGTGCTTGTTCGTGTGTTTGTTTGGTTGGTTGGTTCTTTTAAGAATGCGTTTGTCTGTCTCTGGCTCTGTCTCTGTCGTTGTCTCTGTTTGTCTGTCTGTGTGACTGCGTTCTGTGTGTCTTTTTGTGTGTTCATTTTTGCTTCTGTTTGTTTGGTTTGTTTCGCAGACGTGCATTTGATAGCACCTGGGCATACGCTTGGGAGCGGCGACGCTGCACAGAGCGCGTAGCACGCATGCAGCGCTGGTATGTGGCAGCTGAAATGACACGTGTGTTGGGGAAGTCGCATTTGCAGATCCAGAGCCCTAAGCGCAGGGCACTCCCAGACCAGACATGGCTCCAAACAAAAACTAGCCAAAACTGCAACACGGAAGTTGAGTCGAAAGAGCAAAATGCAGACTCTCGAGACCTCGATGGTTCCAGGAGTGCAAAGCCATGCAAAGCCTTCCCTGAGTCGCTCCTGTTAGGCATGCACAGCAATTGCCGGAGCAACGCGGTAGCGCGCATTACGAGCAACCCGGAGCTGCAACAAAGGCAAACATGGTACGTGAAAGGGGCCCCTAAAAGACGATGTTCCTATAGCAGGGACCCTCTTTCAGGTTTCATGATTGTTTTTTTTGGAGAGTACATACGGGCACCATGCATGCAGCGCCAGCATGCATCAAGGAAGCAGGAACAACAGGCACATGGCGAACTGGCAACAAGCAACGTAGAGAAAGCCCAAGAGAGACGGAGACAAGCTGGCATATGCGCACACAGCCGCACACACAGTAGCTGTAGCTTTGGTTCCCCCCCTCTCCCTCAGGGTGGAAGTTGCTTGGTCGAAGGATGCTGTTGCCGCAGTGGAGCTCTCGTGTTGTGTTTCCCTATGGCCTTGTCTTATTTGATTGTTTGCTTGGCCATTGGTTAAACCGTAAGGGCGAGGAATTTGTTGAAACAAGTCCTTGCCGATTTGCTCGGAGCACATACAAGTAAAGTGGAAGTCGTCCGAATGGTCCGTGAGAAATTGATGTCACTCTGGGTCAGATCTTAGGTCCAGCTTTCCGTTTGCGTATTCTTCAAAGTTCTCGAGTTCTCGATATCCTTGCTTTGAAGGCAAGGCAGATTCGTTCAACTTCTGTCGGATCACCAACCCGGAATGTTTTGGGGGAATGGCTGGAGTTGGCTCACCCTTTTCAGGAGAAGGTGGCCAAGATCCGAGCAGGCATCATAGTGCCTCGTCCAAAGGCGGACAGCACAGGTCAGCAGTGACAGCGATTTTTAAGCAAATACCGGACTCGGTGGAGGAAGCCTAGCCTGTAGATTCCGGCTTTCCTCCATGCGTGATTCAGCGGAGCTCACAGCGAAGTCTGCTTCAGATAATTCGATGCACGAGTGCAAGGTGTGACCTGGTTCGAATGCCTGCAGGGAGGCCACCCGAGCTTGCTGGTGCTGGTAGCTTGCTGGTGGGGTCGTTCTTTGGGATCTTTTGCCTTTTGCTTGGGAGGCCATTTGTGTGCCAGGGCCCTTGCATCCAGGGAGTCAAAACCAACGACCCGAGAGAGAGCTGCCGAGCGTTTTAGAAGTACCTAGACAGCTTACAGACACGTTTGGAGCCGTGTCACAAGTCTTGGCCTTCGGCCAATACCAGGCACGGCCAGGTTTAAAAGAGGGCGCGGCGGGCAAGAGGCGATGGTTGCTGTTGTGGCTGGTCAGGGGCCCATGTCAAATTGAGCTACTGGCTAGGTTTTTCCAGTAGTGCCCTTTTACGCTTTTCTGGAGAGGAGTCGGTTCCCTTTCTAAAATAGACTACCGAAGAGAAGAAAAAAAAGAAGTCGGGTACCAACTCATTCTAACCTCTCAAGGATTTGAAAGCTAACGTGCTGCAGACAGCCCCGTGCCTGCACTATATCGACCCAGGCCAAAAAAAAAAAAAAACATAAACAAAGAAGAAAAACAAAACAAAAAAGGAAAAAAAAAAAAAAAAAAAAAACAAACGGGAATCTGGAGGACCCAGCTGGGTTGGCGGCTTTTGTGTGTTCACTTCGGCATTGCCTGCTCCGTTGGCCTCAGGAATCGCTGCGCAGAGCAAGGACGCCGAGCTCCAGCAGGTGGGCCGGGCTCGGTGGCCAAAACCGGCGCTTGGTTGGGCCGTTCCGCTTCCAACGTTGGGCTCGAAAACATGTACTAAAACGGCACCTTGGGAAATTGAAGTCTAAAACCTGCGGTTTAGCTCGTGGATTTTGAGCCACACCCAGGCATCAGTGGCTGACATCCACCCGGGTTTGGAAAGCTCCCAACGGTTTCAAGAAATGTAGTTGTTTCATTCGAGATTTCTCCGAGTGGGGTCGAGGCGTGCGAAGAATGCATGGAGCTGCTGGGCAAGGGCTTCCCTTGCAGTGCGTGCTCACTTTGCAGCCTGCAGTGAGATGCCCGCTTTTGCCAGTTGGATGCCAATCTTGAGCCATGAGCTCCGCGGAAATCGTTGGCCATTTTGGCCCTACAAAATCAGAAGGCTTGAGGGTTGCACTTCCAGACAATAACGGGTGGCAAACCCCGAAGGTAGATGGCAGGACGGTGGCCACTTTCGAATGGGAGCGGAGCCTCAAAGTACAAGTTGAATTTGGTGACACATGCAGCGAGCCCATGATTGCAGTTGTTTGTGTCCGCGGAGGGTCGCCTAAGGCAAAGAGCTTGTGGTACACAAGCCTGGCAACCAAGAGCATTGGAGCTCTTTAGAGGTCAATGCTGGAAAGTGTTTTTCCCTGCGTTATCCAACGTCCATCCACACGATGTGCGTGTGGGCTTTGCACGTTGCGACCAGCTTTGGCCACAGGCCAAGAAGCTGGGAGCGCTCTCTCCCGAAAAGCTCTCCTAAGGCGGGCTGAACGGATACTCCTTCCAGGCAAAAAGCTGGCGCTGCTTTTCTGCAGCCTTAATTACGGTGTGGCAAGCCTCAATGGCGGGATTGTATCAGCAAGAGGGGTACTGTGGATGGACGAAATCCAATTCGCACCATCCAAGAAATCCGTGGAATGGTGAGCCCCCTGCCAAATACCAACAAACAGTGGACCTCCCTTGGTTTCAAGGCGGTGCAGGGTGCATAGGTAGCCCTGCCCGGGTATTCTCAGAGAGCCTCGTTTGGAGCTTTGCGGCTCAAACGTGCTGCTGAGCCTGAAGGGCGAATGCAGACGGATGCCGATGATATCAGTGACATCGCAGAGGACGAGGACACCCATGTGATCAGAACAGCGAATGTTCCCGAAAGATGCTTGGCAGCTTCAGTCCGTCGGGAAGAGTTCGAAATAGTTCGGGGCAAACTGCGCATCCGGGGAAATGAAGCTTTCTGCGTGGGTGGGAGGCAGCAAGTTGACCCAGCTGCATGTGACTTAAGCTGGGAGTTTGGCAAGTCTGACTGCCCAAGGCCTGCGCGGAAAAACCGTCGACTTTGAAACCGAGCCTGCCGCATGGCTCAAGTAATATAGCCTGGGTTTGGGTGTCTTCACTGTCCGCGTGTCTTTCAGGGCGAAAAAGACCCTGTGATTAGCCACCGGGCTGAGTGATGATTTGGACACCTAACATTTGATATGCAGCACGCCAGTGGGCCGCGATGCCCAGGACAGATCCTGCCGACTAATTTTGGGGCCCCTGGCCCTTGAAAAGCCATCCCACGATCTTCAGCGGACCTCCAGTCAAGCGCCGTACATCCCCAGAGGGCAGAAACGCAGAGAGGGAGAGCCCCGAGCCCGTGTCACAATTTGGGCCAGCAGGGGCTGGTTTCTGCGAGCTGCCGCATTGCTCGATGTTGATTGATTGACCTGGTCTAAGGAATCCAGTCGGGGCTAAGCCTTCAAGTAGGTCCTGTTGAAAATGCGCTTAGGCGAATGTTCATTTCTGTTTGAAGGCTACCATCTTTTGGAGCCCGAAAAGGGATTCGTGTTGGGAGGTGGTTTTCCCAATTGAGCAAGTTCCTGTCAGCCAAGGAGAAGCCCAAACCCAAGCCTACGTGCGGGAGCAGGCACGACAGCATGCTGCCCTGTCCAAGCTTTCCCTGAAGTGCTTCGGTGTCCGTTTTTTCCGCCTTTTGACATTCTCGGAATGGCTGGCTCCAGCTTTCAGTCCTTGACGTCCAGGCTGCGTCGATGCATGAAGTCTATCGAGATGTGCTTAGAAACTTGGCCTGTATTGGTTGGAGGGGGCCGCTAGCTTTGTCGCAATGGCCATGATTCAAGGAGGCTTCCAACAATTCCAACATGGGAATGTATCATTAAAAGTTGCACTTCTTTTGGCATGAAAGGCACTTCTTTTGGCATGGCTGGCAAGGGAAGCCAAGAGGAGCGCAGCCATGTGGGATTTTGCTCCGGCCTTAATCCTCAGTGTGAGGGCCCGGTCCAGCTCCTTACTGTGCTGCAACGCTCGCGGAACCTGAGCAAACGCCAGGCATCCCCAAGCCCGCATCCCAGAAAGAAGTACAATCATGGGAAGCTTGCCTTAGTCGTGTGTCGTCCCTGGGGAGGGGTACTCGAGGCACTTCAGACCTGCCTTACGAGTAAAACTTGAAGGATAGAGGCGTTGAGCAACTCCAATCGTCAGCCCAGGACAAGATCCCGTTTCCTCAGATCCGGCCTTGCAAATGCAGCTTGGCATGCAGACTTTTCGCACAGACAGCTGTGAGCTCGTGCCCCTGTTGGCGGAAAATATGTGAGGGCTATGATGTGAAGCATTGCAAGCGTTCTGTTCTAGCAGGAGCGTTGTGGGGATTGTATGGAAAAGGCGTGGTCAAGACTCAAGGAGATCATAGTTACCAGTCGCATGTATTCACATACAATACGGGTGCACAGAAATGTATACCCGTAAAGCCGGCAAAGCCGGGTAGCGAAAGTTTCAAACATAGTCTATGCTTTGGGGAGCCGTTCCTTGCCAGCGCACATGCATGGCATGCTTGCCACGTGTTTTCCGCTTTTCTCTTCAAGCGCATGCATGTGAAGTCAAGTTACCTAGTTCAATAATTTGCCAGCTAGAAAGCTGGGCAGGTAGTTCCCCAGCTAGTTAGCTGGGTACGTAGTTAGCTAGTTCGACAGCTAGCCAGATAGCTGCTTGGCTTGGCTGGCTAGTGGGTTAGGTAGCTAGCGTCGCGCTAGTTAGCTAGCTTCCTAGTAGCGATTGCCTAGCTGGCGAGCTAGTTGGAAATCTATGACTCGCCTGAGTTGCTGGCTAGCTTGTGCACAGTTAGCTAGCCAGGTTGCTATGGCTTCTCGCTAGTCAGCAGCGCGTTGGCTAATAGCTGGGTTGGGAGCAAGCTAGCTTAAATGCACGCTAGCTAGCCAACTAGGCTAGCTAGCTTGCTATTAGCAGGCTGGTTAGGTCAGTAGCTAGCTATTTGATTGGCTGAGCTAGTTAGCTCGTGAGCTAGCTTGCTACTTGGATAGTTGGCTCCGTTAGCTGGTTAGCTACCTGGTTAGCCTAGCTAGCTTAGCTCGCTAGCTCATGATTACATGAATTGCTTCTTACCTTGGAAGATCTTGGAAGTAAACCACAAGTTTTGGAAGGTCAGCCAGGCGTAAGTGCGCATCGCGGTCACCATGTGGCGACCAAGCACGTGTCGGCAGCAGGGCTGATTTCATGCACAGGGCCGCGTTTGTCCAGCTCCTGCTCACGCTTCGCACTCGCAATGCCACAAATATGAAGGCACGTTTATTCCTCAAAGCCTCAGCGGAAGCACACTCACTTCGTGCCAGCACATTCCGTCTAGACTTCCTTTGGTGAACCAGATGGGGACCATATACATATATATATATATATGTATATAGATAGATAGATACATATACTGTGTGCATATCTACATGTGTCTATATATTGGATTCGTGTATGTCGTGTGTATGTGTGTGTGCATGTGTGTATCAACGGGGGAGGGGGGGTGCCACGCAAGGAATGCCACTATGAGTAGATCTGATCTGGCTGGGGCCGATTGAAGTCACCACAATCTTACCAAATGAGAACCTTGCTGTTTTAAAGGAGAAGTCAGTGTGCAAAAAGAAGGAATCACAATTACCTATGCAAACACACGCGCGCAAGCACCCGCGTGCACACGCACACACACACAAACAAACATAGCCGTACACATACATTATAAAAATTAAACAAAAATGGACCCAGGATTTCCACACTGCCGCCTTTTCGACCGCAGGTTTGCGCCGACCCGGGCTCATGAACCGGATGTGCGAGGCGAACAGGCCCTGGATTAGACTGAAAGTTGAACCCAAGTCGTGCTGTCCCACCGACCAGTGGCGGCTGATTTAAGAGCCCGCGCACTGCCAAACTGTCGCGGAAGGATGCCTGTCGCCGGTTTCAAGGCCAGCAAAAGTGGCAAAACTGGAACGAAGCTTTAGTGCCAGCAATGTTGTTGTCATAGGTGTCCTTTTTGGTTGGTTTGGTTGAAAAATAGAGGGCGATTCCTGGTTTGCCTGGTGGTTCAATCAACTACCAGGGAAACATCTATTCCTTCAAAAAGGACACCTATGGATGTTGTTTGCCACTCTGTCTTGGTAGGGCACGGGCTCCTTTGGCTCCAAACGGCCTACGTTTAGGGTTCGGCCGTTCTGCTCTCCCCCGTTTGCATTTGCGTGGTTTGCACTTTGGCGACAAATTCTGAAGGCTGAAGCAAGCAATGTTTTGCTCGTTTTCCAGGGCCGTCCTGCGATCACATGAGTACTTCAACATCACTTGGTGGTGTAAATGCTTAGCCGCCTGCTTGCAGGTGCTGCTTCTTCTGCGGAAGCAGGGGCTGCGTGCTTTTTGGCACCCTGAGGAAGCCGATCTTGTCTCCTGGCCGCAAGCATTTGCCCGAGCCAGGCCTGGGTGACCCCTCCAACATGGGGTGGTTTCCTGTTGGTTTCCTTGAAAGCCAGCCCACGGGGTGCCCTTAGGAAAGGCACACCCATTTGCGCTTTGCATGGTTCTCGTTCCTGATTATTTTGCGAGGCCCTAAGCGATCCCTGCGCGATCCATGCAAGATGTCCTTGTTGGCCCGAGCCTTCGGGCCGAACATGGCGACAGACACAAGTTGTTGATTGCCTGGTTCCAATTCGGAAGGACACGGACGCAGAGAAAAGGGTGTGTTTTTTATTATTATTGTTATTATTTTTTTTCGAGACCCCCCCCATTTTGTGGCTTTGAAGGAAAAAACAAAAGGCCTGCCACCATTTTGCGGGGTCCGACCTCACCGAGAAATCTTGGCTCAGCTGAGCTCCCAGGATGCTGTCATTGTGCCTGACCATGGTGAGCATGCTGCTTCGGGCTCCTTGGCTGAGTTCGTGTCGCTTTCTCGCCAGCGACGGGTGGAGAGCACAGGGGAATGACCCTTGGGTTGTTTAAGCGACGCCATAGCACCGCACTTTGCTCTGGTTGTTCTCAAGGGATGTTGCCTGATGTTGGGGAAAACAGACCGTGCAACATTGCTTTCAGGAATCAGGTGCCGCATTTGCGTTGAATGCTTGGCTTCCTTTGAACATCCCGTCACAACTGTCTAATTGGGGCCTCTTGGAGACGTCACCCAAGGGGGTCTCACCTTGGAAGAAGGAATTACCTACCGAGCCAAAACGAAAGACCACGCTGCTGTGGGTCCCAAATTTGAGCTGTTTGTACCCTGACCTGAGGCCCTTGGCCTTGAGACTGTATGGTTGATGGAAGGAAAGGCCAGCATCCCCCCCCCTTATCAGGACGGCCATCCCAAGCCGAAAAGTACAGTTGCATTTGACAAATGTGCTAGAATGTGCTAGAATGCATGCTGAGAAGTATTTGCTTTGCACGTGGTTGCTCCCTTTCAAGTACGCTTGGGCAAACTCTTGGCACTGGCTTTCCTGACCTTTTGCCTCTCATTTGCAACAAGCAAAAAGCGAGCAAGATGGCGCAACAAACCCTGCAGGAAACCGTGGGGCCGTGGGAAACCTAGAGGAAACCCACGGAAAGACCCGCGGGAAACCTTGGGAAACCACAAGAAACCTTGGCCCCAAGTTGCGCAGATTTGATGAGTTTTGGTCCATCAGCTTAGCCCGTGGGACTTCTGCATCCATGTAGCCCAAGGCGATGCCTGCAGCAGCGCTCTCGTCGGACACTGGCAATTTGAACGCGTGGCCTTGGGCAGCTTGGTGGGCTGGCTGGGCACTGGGAAGGTGACGCGCAGAATCTGTTTTCGGTCAGTTTCCCCCTCATTTCCGGCACCCGGGGTGCTAAGGAACCCCCCCCTAACGGCCGCAGCTGGGTGGCAGGGCGTCTGCTCAAAGCCAGCCAAGAGGGTAGAAAATTGGTTTGGATTGCTTTACATTCCCTTGAGCCAAATGTCTGCCAGTTTCTCCCAGAAACCCTCCCTGACTATTCAATACCTCTAGTTAGGCTTACGGTGTCCTCCTTCCGGATTAGGTTTCCCTTGCGTGGGTGTAGGGATGTGCTTATGCGAGCACCATGGCCATCCATTCTGCCCTCATTTGGTGCAAGCTCTGACACCTGTGGGAAGGAAGTAGAACGCAAAATGCCGTGCCGAGGCGTACGGGAGGTATGTTTGCATTCAGCGGCTTGGCTGAGAGATCGTTCATACGAATCTGTGGGCGAAGGAGGGGGGCTTGCATTGGAAGCGGAAGGTAAGCTACTAGTCCTACGGATTTCCGGCGGTGTGTGGCGGTTGCTAGAAAATCTCTCAGACAACAATGCAATACCTGTATGTTTGATTGTTGCAGGTTGGAACGCATGGCCCTTCTGCATTAAGCATGATCCCGGTTGATCTGAAGTTGGCATGTCATGCCACGTGCATCTTTCGGCATGTTGTTTTTGTGTAGTCCGCACTTGCGGCTGTAAGGAAAAAAGGGCTGCATTCCCCCGGACGCCCTGCAGCATGTCCAGGCAATGTGTTCCCAACCTACTTTGCTTGTCTTTGCTATGTTCAAAGAAAACTTGCCAAAGCAGACGCCGCAAGAGTTCCATACGCCCTGTGAATGCCAGACGGATGACACAACTTCAAATTGTATGAAGTGTGGGGTTCCTTCGCGGTGGAACCGGGAACAGGCCCTGCTTGTTTCAAAATGGCTCAGGCTTCCAAGAAGTAAGGAGGGAAAAAAAAAGGAAAAGGGCAGCATGAGCAAAATGCATCGGTGGGCGCCGTTTTCGTTGCCTTGCTGAGTCAAGACCCTCTGGATGCAACGGCAGAGTGAGGCATCATGAGCAAAATGGATCTGGGAGGATCCATCCGTCTCAGCTCAGGAAGGATATGTGCGAGGGCTTGGAGGCCAATGTCTTCATTGGCCTTGAGGCGCTGCTGGTGGACAGCACCAACTTCAACATCTACAAGGCCGGTGGAGATACCATGGTTGTCGTTGGAAACAGTTTACTTATTTGTGCTTATTGTGGTTTAGTGGTTGAGAACCAACCACACAACTGCTAAAATTTGAGAATTGTTGCTCCCCTTCCAACGTCAGCCAAGATACAGTACGCTTGACTTAGTCCAGCGAATTGGGCGACCTAAAGACTTCTTTGAACAGATGTCGTACTTGTTGTGTCTATTGCTCTACCAGGCCGATCGGGTTGGGAAAATCTTCACCGGGTTTGCTTTGTTCCCTCTCTTTTCGAGGGGTATTGTTTGTGATTGTCGGCATCGCCCAAGCCCATTGCAAGTGAAGAACGGTTCAGGTCATCCAGTGGGGCGCTGACAACTGCGTGGAGACACTCGGAGTGGCCAAATTGGGGCGCACCTGGGTGTCGGGGCCTGTGAAGCGTACCCGGTTTATTGCAATTTCGGAAATTTGAAATGGTTCGCTTTGCTTTACTTCATGTAGTTTTGCCACACCTGCAGTCAATTTAAAGAATGTCAGTGTTGCCGGCTGACTTCAGGACAGACATTCAGAAGGCCAGGGCGTGCATTTGCTGGAAACCGGACCGCCGGCCAAAAGATGGCTATCCAACTTGACGCACCTTCAACAGAAGGTTGCCCTCTTCCACCGCGTTGAGATGAGTCATTCTTACTCGAGCAGGTGTTTCTCAAGATGGACAGCAGTCAAATATTGCACGTATTGAGTAAAGAACATCTAGAGGCTGAATCAGGACTTTCAGTGAAACCTGAAGCGCTCGATATCCTTTAGCTCAAAGTCGATTTCGAGTTAGTTGAACATGAAGCCACCGGTCTCCCCATCTCACTCCCTGAGTTCATAGACCATTTGGACTTCATAATTGCCTTTTTTTTTCAGGAAGTGAGCCACAAACTGCCAGAACGCAGTTTCCCCGGGTGGTTTTTGTGCTTTCCACACGGTTTGGATCGAGGAATCTGAGCTCTCTGGGCGCCGGGTCCTACTGCCGCATCTGCGACTACGCCTCCAAGGCCTGCGCCGCCATGGCCTTTACCTCCATCGCCACAGGCGGAATCGGAATCGATCGCTCGGATTTTCCGAGCCCGGGTTGGTTGAAACGAAACGGGTGAGTCAGGGACGGTGGATGGTAGGGTCCGGGATTTTCCGAGTCCGGGTGTTGGAGTGAAAGGTCTTGGGGGGAATTTCCTTTGAGCAAAAGCCACCAGTTGGGTGCTTGATGGGGTCATATTCCCCTCATTCCCTGCTGGGAACCAGCAAAATTAGCAGCATTTGAGTGATACATGCGTTTGAGTCTTTTGAGTCACTGACGGCTTCTTTGTGCATGGACTTTGGGTGCCGTCGGAACTCTCAAATCTACGAGCATAGCTCGTCTCCCGGCCTAAGGCGTTCAAACGCCCGCCTGGCTGCCCCTTCTAATTTCTAGGGGGCGCGAAAGGATCACGCTCAGCTGAGAACAAGGGTGACATTTTGAGCCATCCTGTTCAGAGACATGTTGCCTCGCGCAGTGGTCAAGCAACTCGGCCCTGCGATCACATTAGGTCACTTGCTGTTGACATTCTGGCTTGGCACATGTTTTAATCATGAGCATCCAATCTGGGCAAACTGTAACGAGCTTGCCCGGGGATAAAACGATCTCACCCATGAAGATCCCTTCCTGGAACATTCCTCGCTTCCAGTTTGGACTATTACTGCGCCCAGATCGAATACGCCTATTTTTCGAGGCTGCCATCCCCCCTCCAAAACGGACCAGTGCGCTGCCGCAGGCTTGGTGAATGTGTGGACGGATATCCAGCGAATGCGCGCACAGAACGACCACAACTGCATCAAAAGCCCGGATGCCCAAGCGCTCAGAGACTGCATCCCTGCTTTTCCCCAGCTGGTCAGAGGCACTGTCCGACTTGTTTTTTTGTTGTGTGTGTGTGTGTGTGCATGCTTCTGCCTGCATTTGGGGCGTACACTGTACGTACGATTCGTGGACGGGCGGTTTAGATGCATCCATCCAGAGGTGACTCCACGTCCACGGGGCGGCCGGAAAGCACACGACACATTGCAACTTCTACTTGCCTCCATTTGTGGAGTTGCGAGCAACAATTGGATTGAACATTAGGCCACGCAGGGATGGCTTCACACCAAGTGGTTTGCACCAGCTCCGGCCGCCGCGAGAGTTCTGATGCTACATGTTTCAAAAGGTCGTTGGTTTGCAGATGTCTCCTGTCTTTGCTCATGCTGCGCCCATTTCTTTGGAATGGCTGGTTCAGTCAAACCAGGAACCATGTTCATGACTGAATGCTTCTTGTTCATATGATCCTCGCACAAGTGTGGCGGTATTGATTCTAAGGCCTTGCAATCATCAGCAACATCTTTGGAGCACTTCAGCTGTGCCTGGTCGTGGCCTCAGTGCTTTGGACCAGCTTTGAACCGCCCTCCTGCCATGTGAGAGGTGTGTTCCTCTTTTTTTTGGAACAGCCGCATGGCTGGCAATGGTCACCTCGTGGCCCAGGCGGTCAGCATCTTCCATACCTTCTGTGTTGCAGAGTTCCCTTTGGAGGACGCAGGTCAAACCTTCAGGACAGACACTGGAATAGCTGAAGCCACGTTTCTGCAATGCGGCGGAATCACAGTCCGTGTGTAGTACGCGTGCAGTAGATATATGATAGGTGTGTAGTAGGCGCGTGGGAGGTGTGTCAAAGGTGTGTAGGTGTGGTTGTTTGCGCTTGCGTCGGGTCGGTATGCGTATGATTACAGATGCATTTGTGGGGCTGAGTTGTGTTGCTCTTCGTGCGCGTGAGAGTGAAAAGCACGGTGACGCTGGAGGATTGACCTGACCATGGGCAAAGGAGGCGCATTGATCGCCAGCGCCTCCGGTGTAAACTTCTTCAACATTGCGCCTAGCTTGCATCGATGGTCGGCCAATCCCAAAGCTGGCCATCAAGAAACATGTTTTTGGAAGATGCACTGGCCAAGGATTCTTGTCCAGTGGCATTGGGGTACGCTCGCTGCGCCGGCGAAAGGGTACCACAGGAGTTTGTCTCACCATGCAGCCAAGGTGATCCATTGGTTGGCGACTTGCCTGCATCCCGAAGTAGCTCTCCAGAGCTTCTGGGGGGCCGGGGCGGGGCGGGTGCTTGTCTTTGTATTCGTTGGGCACTGTGGCATGGTCAGGGTCAGAGACTGACAGAGATCTTGAGTTGGGACCGCATGGAAAGAATGCCAAGATCCCTCACCTTTGCAATTTCACAAATGCTGCACCGAAGAAACCAAGATTCCCTGCAATGATTCGATTTCCCCTGTAAATACCAACCAACGTTATGGTGTCAACCATGACTTCCAAGTGGTGGAGTTCGTCCATCCACTGTATGTGATGTTATGTGAACTTCGAACCCTTTTGGTCCACACCGGGTGCGTGAAAGACAACGGGCATGCTTTACGCGTCAGTCCTTAGCACAGCTGGTGACGCTACGCCTTCCAATTGTTGTCTATGCAGACTGCATAGATAATACATTGATATGGGCACCGATGTTTTCGTTTGCTTTGCACTGGTGGCACAAGAGCTTCGCCTAGGAAAACCAAGATGCTGGCACGTTCCCAGTTCATGTTAGCATGCCCTTAGGGATAGTCAGGGCCATTTGAAGACCTTTGAGCACCCGTTCGTTAGTACGGTTGCAACCCCCCTTGCCTCAGCTGCAAGCCCGAGCAGTACTGGTGCTCACGCCGCTGCATAGCATCCGTGTGCTGCCCCAAGGCTCACACGGCAGCTCCTGTCACAGGTGAGTGGGTATGTTAGCATACACATTTTTCTGGAAGCAGGGCATTTATTGGAGCTCGGCAGTTTTAAACTTGGAGCCGAAAAGTTCGCCAACTAGCGCAAGCTGGCGGTGTTGTTTTTTCCTCCTGGGCGTTTGTTCCGTTGAGGCTTGCCACTCCATGCGAATCCCGACCCCGAGACCCCAAATACCCAAGCGAGGGCGAAGGACATCAGAGCATACAAAGTGAAACTGGGCAGATCCCATGCCGTATCTGAGTGGAGCACTGGCCATATCACTTAAAACACTATGATCACACCCCGAAAAAGTCAGACATGACTCCGCATGCTCTTTTTCTTTTTTTTACCCGGATGTCCACCAATTACACCAAAACCTACCCATCTCCAACTAACGTTTCTCCCCCTGAGCCACAATCAAAACCCGGGTAGATGAAGGTTGGTAAGGGGCAGTCCCGGCCAGAAATAGCTGCGGAGATCCGCCTTCCTGATTCTTTCCATTCTGGGGATCGGCGATTTCAATACTCCTCTCAGGTTCAACTTGAGTGCGGCTTGAAATGCTCCCATGGTACTCTGAAGACTCAAGTCCATGGTTTTGAGTGCGACTCCCCGGAGGTTCAGCGGACGGTTTCAGGTCTCGTTTGAGCCGCCGAGGTCCCCGTGCCGGAGGCCCGCTGGAAGGCCGGCGGCCCCTCGGCCTGGAAGCGGCAAGCCCAGGGCCCCCGGCAAGTGGCGCCCTTGGACCGGTTCTCTCTTTTCTGGGGAAGGGTGCCCCTACTCAAAATGACTGCAAGAAACAGAAGGTACCAACTTATTCTAACCTCAAATAGATGCCAAAAAAGGAAGGTACCAACTTGTTCTAACCTCTCTACTGGAGGAGCTAGAAGCCGTGGCAGGGCTGCCATAGTCAGGAGAGTGGGTGCGAGAAGACGTGTAGGTGTGAACTTCCTCGGGCTTGTTGCCCATTGCGAGGGCGCGGCCCATTTGCCCAAGAAACCTGGTGCAAGAGTTTCTCACGCGTGTCGGGCATCATGTTCTATTCCAGCCTGGGCGGGTGCGGCTTGCTTTTCGAACGGTCATTTCCTACCAAAGGCACCAACACCCAACAGCGGTTGTGGCAACAAAACCGGAGAAGTAGCAGCAACATGGCAAGAACCGCAGCAGCCGCACAGCTCCAAGCTCAGCCGCCACGGCCGATGGCCAGAAAAGCCGAGGTGACATTGACGATGATCCGGCGCCGCACCTGTGGCTAACCGTGCCATGCCAGCGAAATCGCCGTCGCCCTTCCCAAGCCCCCGGGGCTGTTGGGCTTGGACTTTGAGGCTTTGGGCCAAGAGGTCACAAGATTTGGGGGACATAGAGAGCCCAGTTGCAAGCCAATCGATTCAAGCTCCCTGGTTTGGCCCATAGTGACCCCAAAAAGTCAACCTTGTATGTTTGGGTCCTCTGGGCAACTGAGATAATCTGTGCAAAATGCAACCACCTGCTTTGCTGTCAGAGCAGCAGTTGGCCATACTAATGAGCAGTGAAGCCGGGTCAGCTGACAAAGATGACATCCAGAGATTGCGAGTTGCAGCTGGCGCAACTCCGCCCAGTTGTCATTGTTCATATAGGGAGGCTGTCGCAATTGCTTCTTCGGGAACCAAAAACCACAAGGCATGTCGGATCAAACAAGTCTTGAGCATGACTTCTTCTTTTTTTGATCTCGCACCAGTCACCAACATGCTGCTTGCATCAAGCCTCAGGTTTTTTGGGCGGGCCCTTCACAGCTTTCCGCCCAAGGCGGCTACAATGAACATGAGCAAGGTCATGCCCTTCGCTCGGGCCTGAGCTTGCGATGTGAAGGGCGCATGACATACGATGTCCGTTTCACTTTGAGTGGCCTCATGTTGCAATTTGAGAGGCTCGACCAAACTAACCGCACCCATATGTTTTTTTTGCTGAATTCAACCCCAAGCCTGGCTTCACCTATCCATGCAGATCTTTGACCGCAAGCTCAAAGCAGCAAGCAAAGCGTAAGTCAGAGTTTGTGCAACCGCGAGTTGAAATGATGGGAATTGCGCTGGCATCAGCCCTGGCATTACCTCATGATCTTTGGCTCATGGGCGTGGCCATCCGGCCATTTGATATTGAACAAGAGTACAGGCTCCAGGACGCACCTCACTGGCCAGTTTCAAATCAACAGCGGCTTAGGAGGCATGGCAAAGGCGTGCCGGCGCGTGGGTGAATTTTCCTGCCGTAATGCAATCCTCACTTCGCCGGAATGTCCAACGGATTTTGCTCCGACCGAAGACCTCGGGGCTATCCGTTGTTTTCATCCAAGGACGGAGCCGTTCCGGGCGGCACTTTGATAGGACCGGATGGGGAGGGCCGATGCTTTTGTGTGTGTGTGTGTGCATTTGTACGTGTGGCATGACTGCTTGACTTGTTTTCTTCTTAGCTGGGCTTGGCCCACAAGGTTGAGCTCTGCTCCAGGTTGGCGCGCAGTTGGTCCAAGCCATTTTGGATGCCGATGGCCAACGAATTTGTAAGCATCCACGTCCAGCTGCCTGCCTTGTGGCATTCGAATTGGTGGCCGCCATGGCTCACGTGTCACACGCAAGCTGGGAGCATCGCATGTCGACAGGGCACATCTTTTTGAGATCACGCAAAGAAAGCAATCGTTTCACTGCGTTCGACAAACTAAATCATGATGGGCCGTGCCAATACATGTTCCGAACCCTGGTCCTTTTAGTCTTTGCACAGCCAGATTGCTGCACGTACCCTCCAACCGAACATGGCCAAAGGCGCCTGAAGACCATTTTCTGTTCATGAAGACTGTTCTGTGTGGGTTGGTATGTGAATTGGCTGTGAAGGGGCAGCAACTTGACCCACGGGTGAGCCAGCCCAAGGTGCCCCATGTTGACACGGTCGGAAGATCCCTTACGCAGGTTGATGGTTATAAATCTAAACATGTGGTGGCTTGTATTTGCATGCTTGTGTGCATGCAACACCCAGAGCTCATGTTTGAACATTGTGCATGCAACAATTTGGAGAGCACATGAAGCTTTGCGGCTTGCGCTCCTTTTTGGCAGGCAGCCCCTTTCACTCGTTTCCAAGTGATCGATACGGCTGCCAACTAACTGTGGGTGCAGGTAGACCGCCCTGCTCCAGACGGGACTTGCAACTTATGTAGAAAGGCGTTGGGAAACCAAAAGGAAAACCACCACTTTTGTTTGTCCTGTAAAAAGTCGGTCCGGCCCTTAGGTTCCCCGAAAACTCATGGCAGCACTCACTTCGGCCTGATCATGAAACTGCGAATTCCACTGCATCTGAATGGAGAAACACGTTGGGCGAGTCGGAAACAACATCTTCAGGCCCGCGAACATATTGTTCGCGGCAGGTGACATCAGCAAACCCCTGCCATGGCCTTTGCTCGCAGTCCGCCTGGTAAAAAAACCCTGGGTGTTTGCTCGTTTTCGAACAAAGGCAAGCTCAGCTTCGCACCGGAGGTGCTAAAAATCACAGCGTCCAGAGGGCATTTCATGCACGAGACCTCAACGCACTGGTAAAACCAATAGATCCAGCATCCTTTGCACGAAGAGGAACACTGATAGTCGACGTTGTTTTTTTTTTCCCCGGCTGGTTGTCATCAGAAGCTTGTCTAATTACATAGTTAGAGGTCCCACAGCGGCTGCTTAAAAGCAATTGAAGGGCTTGACAAGCCTTCAGCCGCTCTCCCAGGCTCTCTGTTCAAATAGTGGGCACAAAGGAGGTTTCTATGCTCGATCTTGTCACGTGAAACAGAAGACAGCAGGTTCATGCGCCTCATCTGGTTTTTGAAACGGCTGCTGGTGCCAACACTTCCTTGCACCGTCCAGCTTGGAACGATTGAAATTGTTGCACCGCAGTACGTATCTGCCAGCAAGCCTTCCCGTCACGGGAACTTGTGGATGGAGGGCTAGCGAAGGCGTGCACTTTGGGCGCTGCCCCCACTTAAAAGTGCGAGGCAAAGTTTCTGCGCGCTGCTGCTCGCGAGGCTCAAACAACACGGCGCTGGCTCAAGCCGACAGCAGGTGGACAGGATGAGGAAGATGCGGGCTCCGCGGTTTGCTCGCTCAAGCCAACAGCAGGTGGACAGGATGAGGAAGATGCGGGCTCCGCGATCATCATGGAAGGGTCCTCAGCGACTTCTTGATGGTACCAAAGCTTCAGCCTTTTATGGTGTGGGCTTTCATCTCCTCTCACGGGAGACGCCACGCAGCCTGGGTCGTCAAATGTGAGCTGGAAGAACCTGCGCTCCGTCCTCGGCGACACGGTAGAGAGGGCAGGGGTAGGGTAAGAGGCGGCGCCGTAGGCTACTGGATTGCTCGGGCCAGGCTGTGAGGGAACGACTGAATCATGCTCTTCAGGCGCCTCGTTCCTTGGAAGCGCAGAAAAGCAACTGGGTCGGCTTCACACAAGCGCGGCAAACGACAAAACGTTCCTGCTTCGTGAGAAAGGCCAAGCCACTCGGACTCCACGTGAAACGGGCTCCACTGCTGCAGGGAAGCGGCTTCCGAACGCCCCGTCTGAGGAGTCACTGGCATCGTCCTTACACTGTGTCTAAAAAGCTTCCCTACAGCTCCAACCGAGTAGGTAAACGTAAAGCCATCGAGAAATACTTGATATACTCACACAAGGTTCTCTCGGCACCTTTGCGGAGAAGGTGTTCGTGGGGCTGTCAAGGCTGAAGCTGATGAAGGATTCTCAAAGATGTCCATTCGTCTTCGGAGGGTCACCAGGGTCGACGCTACTGCAAGGCTAAAATCACCGCCGGCAACTCTAAGGGCAGCTTCTGTCAAAAGCTCTCGCCTGGGATGCAGCAAAGTGAAGTCTATGCCTGTGCGACGGCCCATGTGGCCTCTTGCATGATGATCCCCACTGCAGACAGAACAGCGGGGTCACTCACATCCTGACAAAGGACCATGTGAGCTTCATCGAGATCCAACATTCGCCTCTGCCAAAGTGGCTGAAGATCCAAATGCGGAGGGGAAGGGCCAGCAACGCGGAGAAGTAGAACGTGCGCCAGCAAATAGGCTGCGTCCGGAACAGACCTAACTCTGGAAATATGGATTGAGGGCTAAACAGCTGTCAAGAGAAACGAGCATCAAACATTGCTTTTTTACCACCACCACCACCACCACCACCACCACCACCACCACCACCACCACCACCACCACCACCCAACCCCTCCCCCCCCTCGAAGAGCTCATCGTCGGGGCGTACCTGAGCCGAACACAAATCATCTCCCGGGGAACCCTAGGGCCCGAGGGTAAAAAGACGGTACACCCCCGACAACTCCCGGACCCATTTTGGGGGCATGTTGTGGGTGACCCTTCTCACCGGCGAGGAGTAGAGCCAGAGACGCTTGGCCGCAAATGAAGGGTGCGTGGTGGCTGCGGGATGGATACGGCTGCCATCCACGTCCAGGATTTTGTCAGGACCGAGGAAAGCGAAATGTGGTTGGTGCAGGCTCATCCCCACATTCCTTGCTGGTTCTCAGCCCCAATAAGCCATCCCCTATGGCTTCCTTGAAGGGAATCCCCAAACGATTCATCCCCAACACCCGGACTCGTTGTCACTCCCTAGCTACCGCACCGATCGCAAGATTCCATCAGAAACCAGAAACCTCCAGGACCCATCTTCCCAGTCCGCGAGTTTTCGGGCTCAGCATAGCCTCACCCGAGGCGTCCCAAGTCCAGGGACAGCAGCGAGCCGGAGCCTGCCCCGTAGCTTGGCCCAGCACCAGACAGAGGTGGGCTCCGCCCCTTTTTTTCAACTTGTTCTTGGGGGGGGTGCCCCTTTCAACCAAAAGAAAAAACGGTCCACTGGGCATCTGAGAGGTCACTGGGAACTCCTTTTTTCGAAAAAACTTCAAATAGTCCCCATGTCGAACCCCTGGGTGCCGTTTTTTGACCACCTGCACCATCTACGGGGTAACTTTAAAGCCCCCAATCCATGGGGTGCCATCTGATTGCTAGATTCACATGCCTTTGACTTATGGTTCCTTGGCTTAGTTCAATCGCTGGGCTGGAAATGAGCAGAGAGCAGTTTCAAAGCCTGGGCTTTGACCTATTCAAGCTCTATGGGATTGAGCTACAGCCCATGTAGACTACATTTTTTTATCTGCTAGGAAATTTGGAGAGGGCATGAGGGGTCTCAGACTCACAAACGCAGGAAAGACTCGCAAGCTTGAAGTGTGGCTCGCACACCCATCTTCCCCCAACTGCATGCACGCATGCAGGGGCCTCGGGGATGTCTACTTTGACCTTTGGATGTAGGAATTGCCCAAATTACAAACCCCAACCCCCCCGAGTGAGTGTGCAGACAGAAACCCGTTCAGAGAGAGACCCGAGAAGCCTGCCTGCAGGGTCTGATGCAAATGAGCTGGCCACATCGGGGCGGATGGTTGCTCAGTCTTGAGCCCTGTGGCGCAGGCTGTGCCCTGTGCAGCCCTGTGCAGGGCAGTAGGAATTGCAGCTGGGAAGTGCATGAAAGATCCCGCTGTGCAAGCTCTGAACCGCACACCTCAGGTATGATGGGTACTTAGCCCCCGTGCAAATGACGGGTGCCAGGGAGAAAGGTTCGGCACATTGGGAAAGCCCCGCACCGACTAAACTGCATTCAATAGGACCCTTTTGCACCTGAGAGTGGTTAATGGAACGAAGTGCAAACCCATCTCACATGTCCTCAAGGAAGTAATTCGTGGCAGAGTGGACTCGGCTAGCTGTTGTTTTTTTCCAGGAGGACGCTGGGGCTTGGGTGACGAAGTTACTTGTAAGATAGGCCAGGCATGCCATCGTTTTCCGTCGGATCTGGCGTGCTGGGATAAACCAAGGGGCCAGCACTCATAGATGGCAGGCAGTGCTGGAATTCATGTCGAGGCCTATGTTGCGCTAAGAAAAACCATGGAAGCTGTGTGCAAAATGAGGGCCAGAAGGTGTGAGAGAAGGACGCAACAGGCCAGGTAGAGGCCGTAGAACACATTTCAGACACGTTGCATGCTCCGAACGGAGTTGTCTGACACCTGATGAGCGCTACATGAAGTCGAGAAAGTTTCGAGCTCAGACCTACTACTTGAACTTCGGTGCAACCCAGAGGGGTGAGAAGTGAAACAGACCTGTGCTGAGCTGGAAGCAAGACTGGCGCATGTGAAGTTTGTCGCTGCGTGCTTAAAAACCATGGCCCGGCGCTGCCTGTGTGCTGCTGCATGGCTCAGGTTTGCGCAGAACACCTTACAGCAAGGTACCTCATCACCAGACCCTTAAAAATGGAATTGGGGAGGGGGGTGACCCCTGGAATTCCATGTGTGGTTCCATTTTCCCTTTTATGGGAAAGACTGGGTGGTACCTCATGTTGATGTGGCTCGCGCGGTTTGGAACCGTTGCCCAACTTGGCTCGGCGTACAGCATGAGGCCATGTGAGCAACATGTGAGCTTCCCGGACCAGGTGTTGCGCCCTTTTAAAACAGTGACAACCGAGGGCAACTCTTTGAAGAATCATGGCAATCGTGTGCCCGCTGCTTGGCACATAGATTCCTTGAATTGTTTGTGTTTCCGATAACCCTTGCAGGTTGCCCTGTTTATTGGGATTACTCCTCGGAGCATGCGATTAATACAAGTAATTCACCGGCTCTTCCTTTGAGCTGCCTTCCCGTCTTTTCTTTCGCCATGCGCCGCGCGTCGCTCGTTTTGAGCTTGGCGCTGGGGGCGACATGGCTCCAGGCCTGGTCCTTGCTGGACCTATCGCGGCGCCCCAAGCTGGCGCTGCGAAAGCTGGGGGCGGCAGCCCTGCCAGGCCTCTTCCGCGCGGAGAGGTTGGACGCGCTGCGTGCTCACTTCGGGGACGTGGATGAGAGGCGCCCGGCCGGTGCCAAATTTTGGCCGGGTTCAAAAAGAGGGTCCCTCCGTTTCCGTTGGGGTGACGGCCCAAAGTGGCAATGTAAAGCGGATTTGTGAGGAATCTGCAAGTGTTGCAGGTGAAATCCGGCGACCCCTGCCAAAGGAAGAATGAAGGAGTGACCTTCAGTAGTTTCACAGGCAACAGACGGTCAAAACCGGTTTCGCGGCAGGATCGGGGCCCCTGTAAAGGCGTTGCGCGAGCTTCCAAGATATGAAGTTCTTGAAACTGCTTGGTCATTTTCGGACCAGTTAGCTTCCGACCATGTGTTTCCATTGCTGGAATGTGTCCTTACAGCGTTCCTTTCCGAACTGAAAGCGGCTCTCGCAGTTGCCCACTACTTTGGCTGAAGCAGTCGCAAAAGAAATAGCTCAAAACCAGTGCCTTCTCAAAACCAATCCAAGTATGTGGCTTTTGACAACGAATGCGGGCTCCCTGGCCGTTGAGGCGTTTCAAGTTCGGCGACTTGCGCACCCAGCGATCTGCGGTGCATTTGCCTTTCCGAGAGCCCTTCAGCAGCTTCCCATTGCTAGGGGAGGGTGCGGAGCTGCACCCGCTGCTCTCTGGTTATTTGGGCCCGGACTTTGTGCTGGAGAGCGCGTTAGTTATTACGGTTGATGGGCAAACTCCGGCGCAGAATGCCCACACAGACACCGAAGACGAAGGAAGCGTTTCCGTGCACATACCTCTTCAGCCACTGACAGCAAAATTTGCGCCGCTGTCCTTCTGCCTTGGGACCCATACGGACGTAGAACTCCTGGATCGCGCTGCAGAGCAGGTCCGGCGCTGGCGCTGCAAGAACGAGTCTCCAACAGAGGCCCGGCAGCGCATTGCCGCAGGAAACTCCGTGCCCCTCGGCACGGCTTCGAGCTGTCCATGTGCCGAGAGACTCGTGTAGCGCTTTGTTTACAAGGGCTGCTTCATCATCTCAAGTGGGCCGGCCATGGGCCCAGAAAGTCGGACCCTATGGACCTAATATTGGATGAGCACATACTCCAAGTCGTCAGCCACCAGAATGTGGGGATGATATCAAATGGATCCGACTTTCTGGGTCTGAGTTTGGGCACATTGATCAGTGGCTTAATGAGTGTGGTCACATGGTGGGGAAGCGACATGCAAGCCATCACTACTTCAACAAGCGCATGCGCGTGTGCACCTCTGAAGCCAGTGAGCCGTCACCCGCGCAAACGTTCACAAAGACGCGCGTGCAGAAGCATACTCTCAGCGGGGTGGTGCAATCGCAGGCGAGCGCAGAACATGGCAGAAAAGTATTAGAACAAATGCGCATTCATTGCCAAAAAAGCCAGAGATTGCGCTGCAGCTGCATCCTTGCACAACCATGCCCGGGCTTTTCATGCCGCGCATCAACAAATGAAGCCGTCACAGTGCACAAGTACGGTTGGGTGAAGGCAGGCGGCACAACCTCACCACTTAGTTTTCATCATCAAATTACAGGAATATGGGGTGAACAGCGACATCTACTTTCACCCTGATACGCTTCTTCTTGTTGACTTCCATTGGCTTAAGAATGTGTTTTCTCCCTTGTTGCTTTTAAAGGGAATTGATCACTGGACATTTCTCAGTTTCCAGGGGCAAATCGAATGGAAGCTGAGGAGAAGAGAAGCCATCACCATCCTTTGGAACGACGAGATGCCACTTCTTGAGTCAGTGGACCTGAAGATTGGGAGGAGGTGGGGCGCGGCGTGTGCGAGAGATTTTTTTGAGGCTACCCTATTTCCCATACTCCCAAGCAGAAGTTCACTAAGCTGACAGGCTACTTCTTAGACCAAAGGGATAGGTTCAACCATGAAACGGATTTGAAGCTGGTTGCATCATGTTGCGCTCAAACCTTACAGCCGCCTAGATGTTGAAAATTCTGAGTAGAATGCTTCCAGAACGGGGAGCATTCATCCTGGGGCGATGCGGATCCATATCAAACTGAATGCACAGGGAGTAGGACAACGTCATACTTCACAAGAAAACGAAGGCAAGCGAACTTTTAGATTGAGACTAACGGGAACTGTCAATACTTTACAAGAGTCAAAACCCACGCGGCAAGACCGCTGGTGAAATGTTGATTGCAATCTGTGCGCTACTGCAATCCCAAAACTTGAAATGCTTTGAAAGCATTCATTACTTTGTTCACAGTGCGCTGCAAACGTGAGGGGAAAAGGTGGCGCAACGGGTCCCCAAACGCTATGATGAGAGATCCTGGCTTGGCGAACAAGGTTGCGTCATTGCAGTGCGTGAGTGGCAGATTGAGCCACGCAAAGAACTGCGAAAGCCGCTACCAAGTGCCTTCAGCCATAGCTAACCGCTGCAACCAAGAAAAGGGTCTGATTCTTCGCGATCTTACGACTGTGTGTTGCTTCCGCCAACCCGCCCTGAGGAGCGCCCGTGTCGCCAAAGTGCGGCACGGCAGCCTGGAAGTTGGAGATGAAATCACCGGCGTCAACGAGATGAGCTGCTTGGCCGATGGATTTCCCGGGGGTTTGAGAAAAGATGCATGAAAGCCGTCTCAAAGCTAGAGAAAATCTATTAAGCCTTTGGAGAGAGATGATGAAAGACACAGCTGTGGTCCTTTTCCCGTGTTCCCGGTCTGCAGGCTAACCATTTGGACAGCATGCGTGAAAGCCATAAGAAAAGGGCAATTCTCCATTTCAACGAGGCGTGAAAAGTAATTGGTTCAGGCACTTGGTGCGCCCCTTGCAATACTTGCAGAGGTGCAAGCCGTCACCCCTCCATCATCCCATACAAATTTATGGCCACTGCCAAATGGCAGCGAGGTTGCGCGCAAAGGTGCCATTTACCAACCTGGTAAAATATTTTAGGAGGGTGTCCTTCAGCAATTCGCCAAACCGGAGCGGTGCCTCCAGAAACATTTGCTCAGGCCTGAAGTACCTCATCTAAGAGGTGATTGTTTTGTGAAGCACAGTCATGGATGCCACAAGGGACCAAAGGCTTGGCTGAGGCTTTGCCACCTGGCACCGAGTGCAGCGACAGATACCAGAGCTGCAAGAGGCCATCTCGCTGCAAATTCTGCGCGCCCCAGATGCGCGGGACCTGCCCCCAGCCCCAGATCTGCTGGTTGGCGCTCCGTTGGGGGTTGGAGATGCCGTGATCTACGACTCCAGGACAATTCATTGGGGCATGGCGAACCAGGAATTTGAGCCTCGACAGGTCTTGTACCTCAACTTCATGAGCTCCTCCTTCCAAGGCAGGAGTATTTGAGTGGGGTCCCTCCCCCACATCGAAAGGGAAACCCCGCAATAGGTCTCGGGTTGGCGGAAGGATGCGTAAGTGTGTGTGTGTGTGTTGTAAGATGTTGTTTCGCCTCCGGTTTTTTGAGTGCAACTCCTTGGGCCGTAAAGCTGTGACCAGACGAGCACAACGGGGCTTCAGCGGAACAAAAGAAGCTCCAAAGCCAACTCAGCCACAAAAAATCAACTGAAAACCAGGCTCAAAAAGCATGGAGAACACTGAAAAAAACACAAGGGACGACTAAGAAAAGCTCAACAAACAGCCTTGAACTCGACCCCCCCCTTTTGAGTTTGAGGCTGAGTTTGGAGCTGAGTTTGTTTGAGTTTGTGTCTGAGTTGTTTTTGTAGTTTGTTGGGTTGTGGTTGAGTTTTGTTTGAGTTTTTTGTGTTTTCTTGGGAGAGAACTGCAGATTTCGTTCAAGGCTGAGGTTGTTTCTGTTTTTTCCTGAGTCTTCCCAGATTGGGAGTTGTCCAGATCGAGATTTTAAAGCTTACTTTGAGTTTTTTGCTGATTCCTGGATTTGTGGCCTCTGTGGGCGAGATAGGTCATAACCATAAGGCCGCATTGAACGAGCATGCATCCGCCATCCCTACAGGCTATTCACCAGACGGCGATGCCATTGCCGATGCGTCCCCAGAGTGCTTGCTCGCCCGCAGCTCCTTTCGCGAAAAGTTGTCGACCTTGAAGACTTTGCAAAGAGCTGGCTAGCTTGGGGGTGGGGGGGGGAGGAAGATGGGCGGGGGGGAGGAAGGATGAGGAGGAGGAGGAGGAAGCACTTGCGCCCACTTTCCGAGCGACGTCCAGCTGGACGGAGGGGCATCCAAGCCGAAATTCCAAGTCGAGACAAGTTTCAGGGGTTCTCGACCTTGAAGCAAGCCCGCGGCTGTGCCAAAAAGCCGTTTGGCCCGGTGGGGGGGGGTCCAGGCCGTGGGCTTGTGACGGAAGAGATTCCACCATGTTCAATCTAGTGTTGCTGGTTGTACACTTGTGGTCATGTAGCACACGCGTGATGGCGGTCTCCCATATTGCCAGAACGGTCGAAAGGCCTTGCTACACAATGTTCCTGTGCAAATGGACCCAGTGCAGCGTAGACAGCTTGCTCGGCGCCACCCTTAGCATATTTGCAGACAAAGTTTGCCTTCCCATGGCCATGTGCGTCCTGTAGATGCGCTCGGTTGGTGGTCGAGTTTGGATTGCCAATCTGGATGATTCGACTGTATCTCTTGCAGGTTGGCTTTCATATTCCTTTCCACTTGCTTAAAGAAATGCAAAACGGCTACACTAAGTCGTGCATGTGGTTCATGTATGAACTAGGGGTTCCTGCCACACAAACCAGCTTGCGCATCGTCGATGCTCAGAATAGACTTGTTTTCTTTGGATAGGGGTTAGAGGGTCCTGGTTGGACCTCCTGTTGGCACTTAATGTAAAGACCGCGCCGGAGCACGTGGCTCAAGAATCTCATGCACGTTTGATTCTGCAGGGGCGGCCCCCGATCTTGAGCGATGCCTCGCTACATTCGGCCGAGCCCGCAGGCTGGGAAATGTGAGCCTTTGTGTTCGCGAAACTTAAAGGATGGTTTGAGCGCGGGCTCACTATGGCATTATCCCTCTCCTCCCTCCCTTCCTCCCCTCCCTCCCTCCCCTCCCTCCCTCCCTCCCTTCCTTCCTTCCTTCCTTCCTTCCTGCCTGCCTGCCTGCCTGCCTGCCTGCCTGCCTGCCTGCCTGCAGCTTCTCATTTCTGAACAAGTGATTGTAGATTTTGCATGCAGATGTTGCAACCATTTGACCAGATTGATGCAATGTAAAGCCAATCTGGTCTAGCTATGTTTGGAACAGAATGTGCTTGAGCGTATGCCAAAGATCAAGATTACGTTCTAGCAGGCATTGTGATGTTCAGGTCGGTGATGTTTGTGCGTGTGTTTGTGTATGTGGATGTGTGTCAACAACTTGCTGCATGGGCTGCACACGGTGCAGCGACCAATGCTTGGAAGAAAACAGGCTTCATTTTGACTGCAGTAGTGGGCTTTGCACTGCAAGTGTGTGTGTGTGTGTGTGTGCGCATATCTCATCATATGCCTGTGTTTTTCGCGTTTGCTCGGGTAATATCCCATGTTGTTACGTTTCCCTCCCATATTCTTGGTAGTCCCATGAGAAAGGTTCCTCTCTCCAGGATCCTTACTTCAGCACCCTTGAAACCTTCCATTTGCTCAAGAACAGGGTTGTGGGATCAAGGGGTTTATCCCCAATTCTGTGATACAAGGGAATCCCCTGTTTAAATGGGGGTGGTAGTCTTTGGGAGACCCTTTTGTTGTATCACAGAAGTGGTCATTTCCCGCAGCCCTGCTCAAGAATATGTTGATTTCCCCCTGGTTTGAAAGGCAATCTTCTGGACAAATCTTCTCATGTTGGTTTTTTTAGGCGCCGCAAAAACGCCCAGGGAAGAAACGCGGCCCCAGCCCCCCGCCCCCCCCACCCGGTCCCCCCGGTCCCCCCGTCCCCCATCGTCCCCAGGGGGTGGTCATGGTGCGCCACCCCCGGCGCAGCGGCATCCTGGGCCTCACAGCTGGCCTGGCCTTCCTGAGCTTCGCGCCTCGGCTTGGAAGCTCTCGGAAGCAACGGATCTCTTTCGACTGGACTCTTGGGAGCTAAGACTTTTGGGAGTCCAACTGTCAGCTTCTTCTTCTTTTTTTTTGGGGGGGGGGGGGACTGTTTTGTGGGAAATAGTTGATCTTTTGGGATTCCACTTTTGGTCGAGCTTTTTTTTCGGAAATGGTTGAACTTTTGTTGGAAGTTCCACTCATGTGTCCTACAAAACCCAATAGCGGTAGAGCTGGGGGATTCCCCAGAGATTTCCTAACCAGCAAAAAGTTGAGCACTTTTTGCTGGGGGATCTCAAGCACCCTGTCGGGTCAGCGGTTTTTGTGGCGAGGGGCCGTGGTTTTCTGGCGCGTTTGCGCCTCGACATGTTGGAAGCTCGCTCTGGTTGGAAGGAGCCCGTGGTGCATTTTTCCCCGTTTTTCCGTCCTTCCAGAAATAGGTGCCTTCGGGCCCCTTTTAGGCTAGTTTGCTTTTGAAAAAAGCTTGGCACGTGTCCATGCTGGTGGGGAGCAATTTTGCCCTAGTTTGCTTTTGAAAAATGCTTGGCAGTGTGGGGGGGGGCAATTTTGCCCTAGTTTGCTTTTGAAAAATGCTTGGCACGTGTCCTGGTGGGGGGCCATTTTGCCCTAGTTTGCTTTTGAAAAATGCTTGGCAGTGTCCATGCTGGTGGGGGGGCCATTTGCCACCTGGGAGAGATTTTCGCAACCAAGATCATGGAGAGGCTGGACCCAAAGGTTGTTGGGAAAAGACTGCCAAGGCTTTCAGGCACCTCATCTCTTCGGTTTGCGTGAGCCCGTTCTGCTGACCCGATAAATTCTTTTCACGTGGTGTGCTTTCAAATGAGGGGATTCTCTACTAGCCTTGTTTTAGGGTTCTCAAGAAAATGGCATGACAGGGTGGCAGGAGAAAGAGTTTGTTTCTTTCAAGTGCAGAACTGGCGACCCGACAGGTCAGCAAGTTTAGCGAGCACGTTCAGATCTACAAGGCGCTGGCCCGGATTCGGGGGAAGGGGAGGGTTGGGATTGGAAGAATTGGGGGCTTGGTGGGGTGGGATGGGGGGGGCGTTGCCGGGGTGTCGGAAACATAAGGCGAGCGAGTCCAGGGACTCTCCCTGATGAGCACTCATTCGTGGCGAAGGGCGTGTGAGTTTCATTTTGCCCCAGGCTGGTTCGAGGCCAAGACCGCCAAAGATCCAGCTAGATTTGGCCCTGTGCATCTCAAATGCTCAACAGCCAGTTAATAAGTCGCTCACTTCAGGGTGCTTCGTTTGAGTTTTGGAAGCACGGTGTTTGCAGATCAAATTGTGGAAGTGACGCCTTCCAGGCTTAATCATGGTTGTTGTTGGGAAACATTTTACATTTTGCTTATTGTGGTTTAGTGGGAAAATCCCCGCTTATCTGCTAAAATTTTAATTGTTTGCTTCCCTTCCAACGTCAGCCAAGTAATTACTTTTGAAGGCGATCAATCATATCCAAGCTTTCCGCTGGCTCCGACTGACAGAGAGCGAACAGAAAAGGGGGGTTTTGATCTGGGAAAGGTTACTCACTCCCTGAGTTCATGGACTTTGCAATTTTTCCCGAAGACCATTTTAGACGTGAATAAAAGGTTTGTATGGTTTAGCCAATCCGCTCAAGAAGTGAGCTTAACAGCTCGGCTTCGCGCGACTTTTCGTAGCGGCAGGCAAAGAACCAGAAGATCAAGGGCGGCGCAAAGGAGCCCCCAGCAGAGGGACTCGCAGCAACTCAGTTGCTTTAGACGAGGGCGTAGTGTAGATGCGCGGGTGGGGTGCCAAGTCCCCGCAATAGGATTTCACCACTTCACCGTTCTCGGCAAGTTGTGCTTTGGGTTCTGTTCATTAGGTTGGGGGGATGCATTTGTAGGTTGGGGGGATGCAGAAGGCTCTGTGGTTTTGCCAAGGCCAGACCGCAGTTGTGAAAAGAGCCTCGCAAGAGACGTGGCAACGAGGTCTTCATGAAATTCATCCTGGGCTCCACCTGCAGCTTCCGGGAGGGCGTGACGGTGCTGAAGCTGTCACTGATGCTACTGCTGCGGACGGTGGGCTCCGTGTGGGCGCCGGGCTCAAGGGAAAGACCGCGCAGGGCAAGCCGTGGTAATGTTGACCCCGGATTTTAAAAAAAACGTCCCATTATTAGGGGGGGTGTTCCCCCCAAAAGAAATGAATCCCCACTAAAAGGGGACCCTATTAATCAACCAGGCGTTATTAATCCGGGGTCAACATTAATGAAGATGTTCTTGTAATGACGGGCCTTCTAAGTGGGGTGGCTAGCTGGTGCCTGCAAGGGACCCGTTCCGGAGCCGCAAATATCCGGTGGCTTTTAAAGAGGGAGCGGTGTCTGACCTGCGAGGTCTCAAAGCATTGGGGCAGTATCGTCAACTCTGTGGTGAAGCAAGACTTCATTCGTCTAGCAAAGCTCGTGGGAGAGTTTGCAGGCGCCACGGCATCTCGGCGAGAGCATTCAGAACAGGGTCAGTGAGTCAAAACGTCAGTAGCATGTATAATATTGTCAGAGCGCCGTTTTTCTTGTGAGCCCATGTGGGTTTAGTTACAGTTTAATTGACCGCCCGACACGCATATGCCATGCAGCCATTGCTTGGAGCCTCATCATTTCCTCGGCGATAAGCAACGGGCAATTGTTGGCACAGAAACGTCGCGCTTTTCCAGTTCCAGGGCAGTTCAGCTTGCGTGCTGCAGGTAGCTTTGTCCGTGCTGAACGCGCTGCTGAAGCGGCTTGCCGCACGAACGTTCGGCGCAAGGGTCATGACTAAAGAACGAGTCAAAGTGGGTGGTGAGTTTGGGAGTTTGGGTTGCGTCTCATGTGTCCCCATTGGATCAACTCTGGTAATTGGTTAGTTCGTGCCTCTGCAGATACTACATTGCCGCTCTTAGACTTCAAGTCCGGGAGAAGATCACGCTGTGGTGCCACGACAAGTATATGCGGCCAAAGGACATGATCTTCTACAAGGCTATGTTGCGGCCAGAACCAAGATCCCATTTGCCAATGAGCAATAAATATACGATACTACGTGTCCACTACATATGCATGTACATATATATATATATATGTATGTATGTATATATGTGTGTGTATGTGCGCGTACCAAGTTTATGATTTGTTCTTGTGTATGTCCACAAGCTCATATGCGGTAAGGGCACACCGAGCACTAAGCATGCGTTAATGGGAGGCGAACAAAGTGGGCAAGAAGATTGAGAACTGCGATCACCAAATTACATCGGATGTCGAGCGCTTTTCTGATGTTTTTGCAGCTCCTTGGCTGCATCAACCACAACATGGAGGCCCATACAGGTGATTTCCGTGCGGCCTGAATCAAAGTGAAGCTCCTGGGGACTGTTTTGGACGAAGTTGGCATGCAGCGGCAAGAGGGCATGCAGAATCTAGCCGCGCCCCAGAGGAAGATTATCTTCCAGGCTTCCCAAAAGTGCCTTCTGGGAAGCTACTCTCCGTCTGACTTCCATGGGTCCAGCTCCCATCCCTAGGGGCCAGGAGCTCTTGGCCCCTGACTTCCATTGGGGTCGAGTTCTTTGAATCTAGGTTAATCAGACAATACTCAAAGTCAAGAACTCAATTTCCCAAAATAGTGGTAAAATTATATGCTTTCCCAGGAGGTCTTCTCGCAGTCGCTGAAGCCCATCGTGGACTTTTTGGTCTACTCCGTGGAGCTGAGCCGAGTACAGGGCCTCACCACGCCTCTGACGCTCTACTCCTGGTTCGCCTGCCGCGGACTCAAAGACGTCCAGTGACCGGGTCGAGAGAAGAAGGGAAAAATAACAGAACGCTGACAGAAAAGCCTTGTGTTAGAGATTATTTACCACTAAATACCCTGAATTTGGGTTTTCTTGTTTCAAGGACTCAAAAGCCTTCCAGGGTCCCAACCAAACCCCAAAGAACTTTGATACGGGTGTTGGGAGCAAATAAGCCTTAGAGTGTGAATGTCAATGTTAATGCCCTAAAAGCGTATGTACCCCTAATACCCTTGATGTGTGTTTTCTCCTTAAGGGGTATGTTCTGGGGGTTTGTACAACCTTTGGCAGGCAGCTCAAATAAGCAACCGGGGGCGATGTGGAAAACCACCCTTTTGGGCAGTGCTTCGAGGGAAGCCAACCAAAGTTTGGGGTTTACCTCCAGAAAGGTTCTCAAAGCTTTCTATGAACACAAAGTTCTATGAACCTGGGGTATCTCTTAATCTGATTCAGAGCCATGGCAAGGGGAACCATTGCAGCCTCATAGTGGTTCTTCGTGCTTATTGAGGGCCATGAGGGATTCCCTTGCTATTGTTCTCTCCATAAGTATTATCAGTATTGAAGAATCCCGGGAACTTCATTTATGTTCCTTTCCTGCGGGAGGCTAAATAAAGGAATTTGGGGAATTAAATACCAACCATTGTGGCCTGGCGGTTTTCAAGGCGTGCTCCAATCGCTGAGTGAGGGCTCAAACCTGAGTCTCCAGGTCATTAGAAGTGGCGATGGGCCACAGGCAACTTTCTCATTTGCAAGTTCCTACATGTGAAGTGTGTGACTCTGGGATTTCCTTTTCATTCTACCCGATCCCCCACCAGATGCTGAGAGTATGTGTTTGTTCCGGTTGAGGCTGGCAAAAGCGCTTTCGCAGGGCATGGCTCGTTTTGCTGGGCAAATCTGGGTGGTTTGTCCTGTTGCACACTTTGCCGTTCATTGTCCAATCCGTTGGTTCATTGGCTTTGCAAACTAGCGCCCGGCAAGCATGTTGCAAAGCTACAAACATTACAAGTCAGTAGTTCTGAGGCAAGACTTAGCCTAAATAGCTACAACAAGGGCAAGAGAAGTTGCAATCTCACCAGCAGGCTTTTGAGCGTGCAACGAAAAGGTATGGGATCATGCTAGGGGGGCTAGCTATATATTACTGAGATGGTTTCATCGTTATCGGGTGTAGTTGCTGTTGAACTCCCTGCCAAAAACGCCTTTTGATCAAGGTGGTGGCTTTTGCTTTGATCAGCGCTGCGCATTCGATGTTTTTCTATGCTTTTCTGGCAATGCGGGATCCCTAGGCATGCTAAATCCATGCTACAGCTCTTGGCTGAAAACTTGATATTTGCTTGCCTAAGCGTACATGCTGCAGCCTTGAAACAGTCCTTGAATGCTGCGACCGGCATCCAGAAAGATGTTGAACTGAGGCAAGTTTAGAACTTTTCGCATCCAAGTTCAGATACGCTAGCAAAGCTGCATGTGCAAGTGCATGTCGTGAACAATGCATGTGCGAAAGCACTTCTACCGCGACATGGGTTTCAACACCGCGGCAACTGGGATGCTTATTTTTTTTGTACAAGAGCTTGATTCATGGCCTCATTCTTCCTGCAAGCAATGACGCACAACCAACCTGTAAACGCGCACGGCCAACAACAGCTCTCTCAGGGACAGCTACAACCACTAGTTGTTCACTTGAGGAAACCACAGGAAACATCTTCGCCAACCCTTTTGCTTCCCCGGGCGGAAGCACCACATACATAGGGAAAGAACGCGGCATGCGCTCGAGCCCTCCACACACTTGGGTGGCGACACGTGACTATACAAAACCGAAGGCGCAATTGGTCCTTAGCCCCTTTGCCCAACATGCTGAATGGCAAGGTAAAACGGCCAACATGATACATGCTGCGCATGCAACCAGCGGTCTCTATACTCTAGCGTGGCTAAACCTGCAACTAGGGAGTCCATTGTTGCTTCGAGACAGGTGCTACACACGAGTACTCAAAAGCGCGTGTGCTTATCACTTGGGCACTTGGCGTTTCAGAGCAATGCGGGTGCACGTGAGCGGTGTCATTTCGCAAGCGTCGCTTGAGTGGGCGCGCTTCGCACTTGGCTCATCCAAGGTTCTGCTGACACGCCTGCGCGTTTAAAATGCTTATTGTTGATCTTTTAATTGCCAACGCTCGTGCAACAAGCTTCCACGCAAAATGGACTTGCATGATCCGAGGTGTTGTTGGCGCACGCCTGCGCGGTCAAAATGTATTCTTTCGATCTCCAATGCGCACAGCACGTTGCGCCTGCGGCACACTGCACATGCAAAAGTTGTATGAGCAGCCAGACTTTGGTCGGGCTGCTTCAAGGCTCGAAAAGCAATGGCCATGGCCCAACCAGACCAGGCAACATCAGAAGATGGCCCCTTCCCATTTTTCCCAGAAGCCAACTTTCTAGCCCATCCTATTTCCTGACAGGTTTCCTTTCGGCCGCACTTTTCGGGAGCCTCCGTTCGGCGAGTCAGCCGCTCGCCCAGTCGCCTCCTGCGTCTCGGCGGTGACGCTGCCGCCCTTCGGGGAGCTCGCGGCCACGGAGCAGAAGCTGGAAGGCGCGAGCGCGGCGCATTTCGCCAAGGGGATGTGAGGACAGTAACTTTTACAGCCAACTGGTGGGTTGTTCCCCTAAAAGCCACTGAAAGTTTTTAACCTTTGAGCAGGGGAGCGGAAAGCAGCCGAGTATTGGGTTGGATCTTGAGACGAAATCAAGGGGGGTTCCGTAAAAATGCCCACAAAAAGTTGAAAACATGCTTGCAGGGGGGTCAACAGCAGCCAAGTTAAGAAGTTGCATTCTCAGATGCAGCACTCTCTAAACTTCCATTTGCTGAAGAAGAGTGTTTAGTTCCCCGTGCTGCTTTTGGAAGGAATCTGTCACTATTTGCTGGAAATAGTGTTGGTTTTTCCAGGCGATGGAAGCAAAAGGAAACATAGAAGAATGTGGAGGGAGCCTCGAGGAGAATGTTTCAAGCAGGTTCCTTTCAGGCTCCATATGCTGTTTCGGTTGCGTCGAATGAGGCCAACTGCCAATTAGGCACAAAGAAAAGCGAAACAGGGCAACACTTACGCTCAAGCAAGACCAAACAATGCTCCTGTACCAAATTCAGGACAACTAGAAATTCTAGAATAGCCAAACAACGCAACAAATACGGGTGTGCCCCATGGTGTCGGAAAAGATTGGTCGTTACCCCTTTGATGCCGTGGAGCTGGTGATTGTCTTTGTTGAGACAAAAGCTTGGCAAAACAAAGGGATGTGCTGCAGGCTTGTAGCGGAGATAAGGCAAGCCACGTAGTTCCGACGGAAGCACTGTTCTTGACCGGACCCCGCTGATTTCCTCCTTCGCTGTAGGTTCATGATCGAAACCTTTGTCAGGATGCTTGGCCAGGCTGCGTCCAAAACTGTCGCAAGGTAAGATTCGTGAACGTGGCACAGCATGTGAGCAACATACGGCACGTAGTTTTGCCGCCTGCTATTTCTTATGAATTAACCCTGGCTCAGTCTGGTTGGTACTTGCAGTGTTTCCTGAAAGGAGCAAAACAAGAGAGTGTGCTGCTGCTGAAATAGCAGTCTAGAGCCAATTTTCCACTTACGGTTGATGAGCCGTTGGCAAGTTGAAGGGGCTTAGTACTCTGGGTAGGTGGCTTATTTTTGAGCCATGGATTTGCATGATACCCAAGAAAAGAAATCGTTTGCACTTCACTTTTCTTGGCATTTTTGCTGCTGCTTTTTTATTTATGTTCGGTCCTGTTCATTTCGTGGCGGGTGCAAGGAGCAGTATGTTTTCGCCAAACTACCATGAGCTCGCTTGGGAAAGCGAAAGTTCGAGTTGGATTGTCTGCCTATATTTATGGCGAGCTCACCTGGGGTAAAACGAGCTCACCATGATGAACGGTCGTTCACCTTGGGGATCCCGCAGCTCAGCTTTTGGAAATATTGCAACAATTGCAGATGTGTGTTCATGTCAGTTTGCTTTTGAAATTCTATGAACTTATTTGACATGCGGCGTGTGAGACATTCCGAATTGGGGCATGGTATTTTCGGAGGGCACAAGCTGACCTCGCGGCTATGGGGTTTCTGGATTTGGAGTGAGTCAGGCGCCTGAGCGGGCGTTTCAGGCCACGAAGCAACTTGTTATACTCACTTCCCGAGTTCTTGGACTTCATTTTTTTTGGGTTTTGAACATTTCAGCGGTTACTTTCTTGGGCCATCAACTCGGGAAGTCAGAAGATTCCTGAATTGCACTGAGCTGGTGGTAGACACCTTTACCACAGTAGATTTGCGATGTTTGGGCTTGAACATTGAGACAGTACAGCCATAAGCGATGTTCCTTCGTATGTGATTGTGGCAGTCGCCCTTGGAAATTCACCAACATGGAACAGTCATGTGCAGACAGCACAAGCTTGATCCGTGAGCGCACAAGCGAGAAAGAAAAAGTGGTTGACAGACGTGACTGACGGCAAAATAAGTAGCTCAAGCTTGTACGGGGTTGCTTTCTGAAAGTGTTCGTATCTTCGCGTATTCCGACAGAAGCCCTATTTTGTTGGCCCACCATACTTGAACAATTTGGTGGGCGGACACAATTTCGAGGATCCGCCGAGAATTTGGGCATACGTGGGTATGGGTCAAAATTGAACCAGGGGACCGCAGGTTTTGGTCCATGTTTCCACTTACTAGGGTTTCATTTGTGGCACCTATGTTTTGACCCACAGCCACACGAACTGACTGGCTACCGTTCGATTTACAGCCTTTCCGTGGCTTCGAAAGTTGCAGGCAACTTTCGGGGGAAGCACTCCGAGCTCATCACCAACTGCGAGCAAATCGCCTTCCTGGGAGGAGAACGGCCAGAGAAGCTTCCATTTGCTTAAGAATATTTGTTTATTTTCCCCTGTGAGTTTTAAAGGGAATCTATCACTACTGGAAATATGGCTTTCTTCCTTTCAGAGGGCGGGAAAACGCAAATGGTTTAGGAAGGATGTGCTGAACAAGTCCTTTGCGCAGCTCATCTCCCACTGCCGGCGCACCATCACTGCGTCCTTCAATTCAGAGGTCCTGCGCCACCCAGTTGCGTGGGCTGCGCAACCTTTTCTCCACCTTTTCTTTGGGGAAACATCCCTTTCAACTCCACCAACCAAAGAAAGGATGCCTTTGTTTTTTTAGGCGGAAATTCCCTTTGAACTCAAACCAACCCCCCCAACAAAAAAAGAGATGGATGCCGATTCTTGTCCTTCTGGAAATCCAAGGGGCATCTGAGGCCAGTACTTGAACAAATACTTCTGCACAGTCATTGGCCTGGTCCTCATTGCGCGACCCCTGCGGATGAGATCCAAAGACCTGCCGAAGCTGCAGCACGATCAAATCGCGCAGTACTTCACCTCGACCTGGAGAAACATGGAGGCCATGGCAACCGCCATTCAGGACCGGCTCCCAGTCCGAATCCTTAGCCCTTTGAGCGTTTTTTTTTGTGTTTAGGGGTAGTTTCCATTTAACCCCCTAAAAAGTTAGTCACTTTCTTTGGTGTCTTTAGTGGTGGGATGTCCGAATTTCACCCACGAAAAGTTAGTCACTTTTGGCGGGGGACCTGAGGGCAGCCCAGGACCTTGGCATTTATGTCTGTCTCCACGCGCTTGGGCGAGTGGTGTTTCGGTAGGAGGGTTTACCCCCAGTAGTTGACGATTTTGGTTTTGATTTGAACTCAGGCAGCTTTGGGGTCTCCAATGTTGTGCAAGTCACTTGACAAAACCCTTCCCAGTACTACTTGGCTTGGGCCCGCAAAGCCATTGGCCACCAACATTTGACGGCCACACGGTGACTTCGATGGCCTTGGTGGGTTTAACAAGGAAATGCCGTGACATGTTTGGCAGAAGGTGAAGGCAGTGGCCAGAAATGGGCCTTGCTATGCTGGTCCCTGAAACTGCCTTCCTTCGGAGAGTTTGCCTCTTTCAGCACTCGAATGGAGGCATCACCCGGGAGAGCCGTAATTTGTTATACTGTGGATGCACGAAATCCCGGCAATGATTCGATTCCCCCGTCACTACCAACAAACGCTAGGGTGGCCAGCCATGGCAGGACCTCCGGGCAAGGGTTTCTGGGCATTGGTCTCTTCTTGCTGGTGCCCTGCAGGGAATGAGGGAATGACCCTTAAAAACCACTGTTGTGGCTTCCTTTAAGGGAACCACCAGGTTCATTCCCCCCTTCATCCATCAGACATCAGACCAAGCCATTCTAAGGTGTTTTTGTTTTTTTGGTATTACACCCTGGGAATACACCCACTGGGTATTGACCCCATTTAGGTACATGTGTGGATAAAACCGTGTTGTGTTGCAGCATTCTCGGTTTCCCAAGGGTGTAATCCCAGGGTGTGTTATAAAAAGTAAAAAATACAAAAGAGCCACGGGCTGGGAGAGGACCTCTTCGAGCTGACGAACCGCATCGGCCGCCTCAGCGGCTTCGCTTCCCGGGTGCGGCAGCTGATGCATGGCCTGGAGGTGCGGCCCCCGGTGCTGCAGGAGGAAATCGAGGTGGCCAAACAAGGCGGGGCCCGGATCTACGTCGAAAGCCACGTTCCAAGGGAAGCCGAAAGGAAACCAAGGCTTCAAGGTTCTTGGCAACTTGTTTGTGTTCTTGTTTGTGTGTTGTTTTGTTGTTGTTCTTGTTCTTGTTCTTGTTCTTGTTCTTGTTCTTGTTCTTGCTCTTGTTCTTGTTCTTGTTCTTGTTGTTGTTGTTGTTGTTCTTGTTGTTGTTGTTGTGGTGGTGGTGGTGGTGGTGGTGGTCGTCGTCGTCGTCGTCGTCGCCGCCGCCGCCGCCGCCGTCGTCGTCGTCGTCGTTGTTGTTGTTGGTGGTGGTGTTGTTGTTGTTGTTGTTCTTGTTCTTGTTCTTGTTCTTGTTCTTGTTCTTGTTCTTGTTCTTGTTCTTGTTCTTGTTCTTGTTCTTGTTCTTGTTCTTGTTCTTGTTCTTGTTCTTGTTCTTGTTCTTGTTCTTGTTCTTGTTCTTGTTCTTGTTCTTGTTTGTTTGTTCTTGTTGTTGTTGTTGTTGTTGTTGTTGTTGTTGTTGTTGTTGTTGTTGTTGTTGTTCGTCGTCGTCGTCGTCGCCGCCGCCGCCGCCGCCGTCGTTGTCGTCGTTTGTTGTCTTGTTGTTCTTGTTCTTGTTCTTGTTCTTGTTCTTGTTCTTGTTCTTGTTCTTGTTTGTTCTTGTTCTTGTTCTTGTTCTTGTTCTTGTTCTTGTTCTTGTTCTTGTTCTTGTTCTTGTTCTTGTTCTTGTTCTTGTTCTTGTTCTTGCTCTTGCTCTTGCTCTTGTTCTTGTTCTTGTTCTTGTTGTTGTTGTTGTTGTTGTTCTTGTTGTTGTTGTTGTTGTTGTTGTGGTGGTGGTGGTGGTGGTGGTCGTCGTCGTCGTCGTCGTCGCCGCCGCCGCCGCCGCCGCCGTCGTCGTCGTCGTCGTTGTTGTTGTTGGTGGTGGTGTTGTTGTTGTTGTTGTTGTTGTTGTTGTTGTTGTTGTTGTTGTTGTTGTTGTTGTTGTTGTTGTTGGGGTTTTTTTTTTTTTGGGTGGGGGGGGGGAATTATGTGTAAGGGAACCCGGCAAAAAAGATTGTAGGCGGCTGCAAAAACAAAGTTGTTTGCTACCATACCAAGGGTTGTGAAGCATTACGAAGAACCATTTTCGGGGGGTTACCCTGTTCTGAGATGGACCCAGCTTGGCTACGCATTTTGCTGGGCCCATGGTTGCTTACTTGGTCATATTCTTGGCAAAAACTGTGTTTCCTACCACTTGAGGGGGCATGAACATCGATGTTTATACCTCGCAGCAGCTGTCAAAAGGTGCCCAAATCCAAAGAATGAAGACGCGTGAATTTCAAGTGACACTTGTTTCGGACTCCTTTTCACTTGAGTCTTGGACTTTGCTGATGGCAGGTAAGGTAATGAAAGCAATGGCAAGGTGGAGACAGCAGACTTGGCACCGCTGCCTTTCTCTTTCCCTTTCTTCTGCCTTTGGGGGGCAGCAAACGGCCAGTTTTTGCATGCGTGATTGATCAGGACCCTGACCCCAAAACAGCCGCGATGGAATTTGTGTAGGAAATGGATGGAGATTGGGAGAAAAAGACGAAGCAGCGGGTTTCCGAAATGCAAGCTGAGGTCGGTTGCATACATTGCTTTCTGGGGTCCCCCTTGAACTGATTGACGACCCTCGGGTGATTGATCAGCACAATTTCTCTCAGGGGGTCATCATGCCGTGCATATTGGGAAATATTAGGACCAACCAAGGGTGCAGGGCGAAATCAGGGCGGTGTTTGGCCAAGACTGTATTGAACAGCCTTGCACGGTGGTTGGGGATTTCCAGCTAGGCATGGCGGCCATCCTTTGAGATGTCATGTTGTGTCAACTTGTTTTCGTACGTGGGCGACCCACGCCACAACGACCGACATGGGTCACATGGTTTAACCGCGCGAAGACAGAAACTGTAAGAATCACCTGATGATAAGACAGCAGAGGTTCCTTTTTAGGAATCAGGAATACCTATCAAACGGCCGTATAGAGCTACTGCTCCATTGTCATGCATGTGTGGTTGGCCTTGTTCACGGTGAACAGGAGGTGGCTGACTTACCTGCTACGGCTGCAACGGCCTTAAGACAGGGGGGCCAACCTCTGTTTAAACTCTCCATTTAGTTCCCCCTCCTTTTGGTTCCCATTTGAAGGGCCAGTGTTGTTTAAACAAATTTTGCCCAATGCCTGACGGATCGTGAACTGAGCCGAAGCTGAACTGCAGGTTCCCACCCGCCCGTGTTCAACAGCGGCGAGAACCTGAAATTCGACCACGCATCTCCGCTGGGAGCGGAGCCGGTTAGCTGATACTAGCTCCCACCTAGAATCGTGTGGCTGTTTTAGGAAGGGTCAAGTTTCCAGGTGAGTTGTCTATTGGCTGTAGCTCAAAAAACCGGTGCCAAAATGGAGCCCTGGCAAGTGGAAACATGGAGCAAACCCCGCGGTTTGCCCCTGCTGTTTGATTTTGAGCCACGCCCAATTGTCAATGGCCAACTTGGAAAGTGTCCTATAAAAGCGGCCTTTGCAGCTTAAGCACCGCGTGTTTCTGTTTGGGGCGAATGCACGAGCCCCGCAAGAATAGCCTGCCGGTTCTCATGCCAGATGCTGGCGGTTTCCTTTGTGGTGCTATAGATGCGAGTTGCGGAGGGTTGGGAACCCTGGCATGAACGACACAAGAGACTGAGGTGTCCATCTATCGACCCGATGGAACTCTGCTGGTCAAGGACCTGAATTTCACCGTGGAGCGAGGCCAGCGTGTGCTCGTGACCGGCGGCAATGGCTGTGGGAAGCCGCAGGGCGAAGAAAAGCACGTGTTTTTGTGTGGCAGGGGTCCCTCCATTTCTCTGTTTTGGACCTCCAAATGATTGGTCGCGAAGAAACCACCGTTTTTGTTCACCCTCAAAAGCTGCAATTTGCGACTGGGTTCAATGAAAATTACCTGATTTGTTTGAGCACCGTCCAAGAGGCATGCAAGCACAAGGTGCAGTTGGGTGAAAATGTTAATCTCGGATGAAGAAACCCCCTTTTAGCGGGGATTCATCACTTTTGGAGTTGGAACACCCCCTAATAATGGGAGGGGCCTATTAATCCCGGGTCAACATGAGCGAAAATGCGACACGAGTCATTTAACCCGCCCTTTGCATGGTTGTTGTTGGGAAACACTTCACATTTTTGCTTGTTGTGGTTTAGTGGGAAATCCCCCCACTTAACTGCTAAAATTTCAATGTTTGTTCCCCTTCCAACGTCGACCAAGCTTGTGAGCTGAGATTCGGCACTCAGGTCCAGCCTCTTCCGGGTGATCCGAAAACTGTGGCCCCTGGTGGAGGGTACAATCACCATGCCACCGGACAAGGCGGGCGAGCACTGGCCAGGCTTTCTTCATCGCAGCACACCTGAGCCACGTGCTCAAAAACCCGGGTAGATGAAGGTTAGTAAGGGACAATCCCAACCATAAATAGCTGCGGATATCCGCCTTCGTAACTCTTTACATTCTGGGTAGACTATTTTATTTCCGGGTTTTGATTATGACCCACCTGATCTTGTCTTGAAGCCACCTTTGTGACGAGCACCCGTTTGGAAAAGTGTGTGAGAAGCGCACAAAATGAGCAGTGCATCAGTTTAGGGAGGCCCAAGCCTAAGAGTTTTGTTAAAATTTGCGATGGCTCCGACATTTGCTTGTGAGGAGATTTACTTCCTCACGTCGCTGGGCTGCAAGTTGGTGTGGTCGCTTGGTTCCTGTTGCCAATACCTGGGGTGTTGTCGTGGCAGAGTCCTCTCACGCCAAGGCAGGTGAACTTCGTCCCCCAAGGCTCCCTGCGGGATCTAGTGATCTACCCCGCGTCGCATGCTGAAATGCTGGCCTCAGGGCGATCTGATGAGGACGTGCGAACGTGCCTGCGTTGGGCACATGTCTCCCCCACTGTGATACAAGATGGTCGCGCGCAGCTGGAGTTCAACGATCAGGGCGTTGTGGTGCGGCCAGCCCTTGATGATGTAAGGGACTGGCAGCAGCTTGGCCTACATAAATTGTGCTTAGGGTCGATTTTCTTTTGCGCCCCTGCATTCTTTCCATGTGGACTTCTTTCCTATGTTGCCCGACCAGGAAAGACTTGTCTCCGGGCCAGAAGCAGAGATTGGCCTTCGCAAGGCTCTTCTACCACAAGCCAAGCTTTGTGGTCTTGGACGAATGCACCAATGGCATATCCCCAGATGTGGAGCACGATCTATACGATCGCTGTACCCGCCTCAATCTGGCAGTGTTCTCTATTTCTCACAAGATCGAGCTTAAGCTGTTTCACGCCGCTCGGCCAAGCGATCATCCGAGTGCACTAGGTAAGGAAGCTTGCGCATGATAGGTCCTTTTCTTTGGGACGTCAAAACTAGGGTCAGTGAATCTTCGAACAAGGAAAGTAGTGTTGATCTTGGGAATGAGGAGCGGGAAAGGAAGTAGGTGAGGCCCCCGCACACGGTCCGTTTCGTCGCTGCAAGCTGACGCGGCCTAGGATAGGGAACTCCACTATGTGGGCGATCTGCAGGGCTCGTGGACCATGATGGAGTGCTCGCACACCCGAGACAAGATCACAAGATCTTCGTCGACTGTGAAGCTGCCTGAGCCTGATAAAGCAGGCAAGAAGGAATCAAGAATTACCTACGAGCGGCATGTGTGGTTTGCCGAGTGAGCGTGGCCTTAGCCACCTCGAGAGCAAGATTCAGTTGACCTCAAAGGCAGCTGGCTTGCATGAGGCATGCGAATAGGTCTTGGGCAGGCGAGTGCGCAGTGTTTCTGTACGTTTTGAACATGAGATTGGGAGCTTCTTGGCAGCTGCCTTTCAATCGTTCCCTGCACGTGGCGCACACGTGCCCTGTTGGAAAGGCTTTGCAGCCGAGCGCCGGCGTTGCAGCCACAACATGTGGCAGTCAGGAGGTTGCTCGAGACAACGTGTCCGGCACGTGGAGGACCTGAAAGGTACCTAGATTCCAAAGATCTCGATGCACAATGAGAAAAAAAGCTTCAGGAGTAAGGATGAGGAATACAGCACATTTTCATGGAGTTGCATACATGTGTGATGAGAACGAGCAAACTTAAGTTGTGTCCTCTTTTTATTAAAAGAGGCTGGCATCTTTTGCCCCCGATCCTTATCAAAGAAGTCTCGGATATGAAAAACAACGGGCGACAAGACAAAGAAGGGTCATGGTTTGTGTCTTGTCCGGACTGTTGCCAGTGTTTATTGTGGTCGGAGGCAAAAGGGAGGCGTTTAAATTAAGGTCGGAAACGCAAATTACCCGGCCTGTATCTTAGAGCCTTCCGAGATCTGAGAGTCGGGCCTTTTGGCTCGGGGATTGGAAAATGCTAGCAATGCTCGTTGTGGGTGTTGGGGATGTTGTTGTTTTTTGTTTTTTTTTTTATGTAATTGGTGTATGTTGACATCGGTAGAATTTGGTTATTATATGTCGGATCGATTTTGTTATCACAAAAGCTAGTTGTGTTAGCGGGAATTCTCTAAGTTTTAATTTCTTTTAAGGGGTTGAATTGTTTGTTATATTTGATTTAATTATTGGATGGGAGGGGTGTTTGAGCCCGATTTATCTTATTTATATATATATATATATATAAATTATGATTTTTAATCTTGAATTGTAATATTATTGATATATATATATATATGAAATTTGAGATTTTAGCCGGAGTTGTGCGAATACATGTATCTAGAGTTATGGAATTGTAATAATTGTATTATATTTTGGTATTTGAGAGTTGGTGTTCTTATGTTAGAACGATTATGGATTGGGAAATCGAATCCGGGGAAATCGAATTTATGATATTCCGCTTGTAAAAATAAATGCGTAAATTAGGAAATATATATTTTTTTAATTATTTATGAATAATGAAAATATATATTGAAAATGTTTTGATATATATGATTTCGATTTATTAAGATTAAGGAAATATTATATAGCATCATAACGAATATGTTTGGGCATTGGTGATGGGTGAAACCGAGAGATAGCGGAAGGGATGAGTGGGTAGGAAGTGAGTGGATAGAGATTTATTTGTTAGCGGTTTATGATAATATATAACCGAGAGATAGAGAAATAGATTGTGTTTTGGAATTTTTTATTTTCTTAATTCGGCTTTTTAGTTATAATTGTAATGTTTTGGGATTTGGAAAGGTGGAATGATTGATATATGAAGGAGATGAGATGGAATGAGCTAAGAAGAAATAGATGATAGAGATATAGGATATGATTGAGATTTTTTTTTGTAGAAATCTTTTGATTAGGAAAATTAATTTTTAATTTAATATGTTTATTTTTTTCCTTGTTAACGAAACAATCCATAAAGCGAGGAAACAAAAAACATGAAATAGGGAAATTGATAATGATGATGGGTGTTTTATTTTTTATTTCCGCTCGTTTTCATTCTATTATCTTATTTTATTCGATTTTTGGAGTTCTTATTGTTATGAAAGATTTATGATGAAACGGTGAAATGATAGAATGAGGATAGGTAATAGGAAGGATAGGGAAGATATTTATTGGTGATTCTTTTACCTCACTAAGCCATAGAGATTTGGAGGTATAAGGAAAGTGATTATGAAATCTAGTCCTAGGGTGTAGCGGTAAGATTATTTAGATAGGTTGTGAGGTTTATGATAGGAAGAGGTTTTAGGATTTTTTAGATGAGATTATGTTCCTAATCCTCGTCCAATTAATAGACGAAAGAATTGTTATGATATCTAGAATAAAATATGTGAATTTCCAAGAAATAGAAATATAATAAAGGAAAAATATAATAAAGATAAATAAAAAATAATAGAATACTAAAAAAATAAATAACTATAAGATTTCTATAAAATATTTTTTTTGTTTTTTATCTTTCCTAATCACCTCCTCATTCCTCATATCGTGGGTGATAGAAGGAGATGGAAAGAATAAATCTAGAATGAAATGATGGATATGGGAAAAAGAAAGGAAAGGCATCACTCACCTACCTATTTCCTCCATCTCACTCACTTCTTACTCCGTTCGTTCCTGAGATTATGAAAGTAAGTAGCTGGTGATGGGTGAAACCGCGAGAGAGCGGAAGGGATGAGCGGGAAGAAGGTGAGTGGATAGAGGTCTATTTATCAGTGGTCAATAATAGGATTCTGATGAAGATAGCATATGCACGACAGATAGAGAAATAGAATGTGTATTGGATCTTTTCTTATCCTTTCGTTTCCTCATTACATCACGTTCTCCGTACGATCCGATCTCCAAGTTTTCGCCGAGATCAAGACAAACGCACGACGTCATAACGACAATGTTTCGACACGTACGATCTCCGTACAAGATTCGCCGAGCTCCAGACAAATTTTGTAAGGCGCCATAACGAGAGCGTTTCGATAGTATGATCTCCGTAAAGGGTTCGTCGAGATCAAGAATTGAGAGTATTTCGATATGCACGATCTCCGCAGAGGATTATATGTTGTAAGCTCCAAAAAAAGAAGAAAATTAAGTGTCGAGAAGTGTGAAAATATAAAGGACAATTGAATTATATTTTTAGAATAATGAGGTAAAATCCGAAGAAAACAATATATTTTGTGTTCTAAAAATTATATAATAATATCCAAAAAATAATATAAGAATATATTTGTGAAATAATTATCGAAAAGGTGGTATAAGAAATTGGTAAGTGATATAATTCTCGAAAATTTGCTAGATAATATTGATATAAGAAAAAGAATTGTTAAAAAAAGATTCTAAAAAAGAAAATTAAGAAGTTATCAGGTGAAATAATTTTTCGGTAAGTTAGTCTGAGAAATTAATAGGAGAAATTTCTTAGCCTTTTTAGAGAAAGAATCTTTCATAATATTTCGGGGGGGTGGAATTATTGAAAATTTATATATAGAATAAAAACTAAATTTAATTATCTATTTAATTAGTTATCAATTAATTACAAATATATTTATAATGGAAAAAATAATATACATATAAATCATCAATAATAATAATATAAATAAGAAAAAAAATGTCGCGGTAACACCTTTGTATATTAATGTGGCAAGCGCTTCTGTACGCGGCGATATTCAATGTATATCATTATATAAGAGCTCCATCTTATTGTCCTACGAAACGAAATATGGCAGTGTTTATGCATGCTGCATTATTCCAGGCTACTGCATGCAAGTTATTCACTACAAGCTATTACATGCAAATAGCTCGACTACTATCTTCAAGTTATTCTATGCACATTGTTCTATGCAAATTTCTCTCTGCAAGACGTTCGGTGCTTATATCTGTGCGCAAGATGCTCAGCTTGCGCTAAGCTGTGGAGGTACTCCGCGCACATATATCTACGTTTCAGGGTTACGATGTTCCGGTCGGAGCTTCGACACGCACGATCTCCATAAAGGAATCATCCGCACACCGCAAAAACACAAAAACACAAATTTTACACCTCGACCACGCCAATCACCGCAAAGAATCGCGCGAGCACCGCAAGAATCGCCAATTTGTTTACACCTCGACCACGCCGATCCCCATAAAGGATCGCAAATGCGATCGACAATCCCGAATGTAATGTAATGTAATGTAATGTAATGTAATGTAATGGAATGGAATGTAATGTATGTAATGTATGTAATGTATGTATGTATGTATGGTATGGTATGGTATGGTATGGTATGGTATGTTATGGTATGGTATGTTATGGTATGTTATGTTATGTTATGTTATGTTATGTTATGTTCTGTTCTGTTCTGTTCTGTTCTGTTCTGTTATGTTATGTTGTGTTGTGTTGTGTTGTGTTATGTAATGTAATGTAATGTAATGTAATGTGATGTGATGTGATGTGATGTGATGTGATGTGATGTCATGTAATGTAATGTAATGTAATGTTATGTTATGTTATGTTATGGTATGTTATGTTATGTTATGTTATGTTATGTAATGTAATGTATGTATGTATGTATGTAATGTATGTAATGTATATAATGTATATATATATATAATGTATATATGTAATGTATGTATATATATATATAATGAAATGTAAAGTAATGTATGCATGTAGGCATATATATGTATATATATATATATATATGTATATATGCATGCGATGCATGTATGTATGTTATATGATATAGGTAATATAATGTATGTATATATATATATATGTTATGTATGTTATGTATGTATGCATGCATGTATGTAATGTAATGTAATGAAATGTATATATATATATATCTTGGCACTTTTTTTTTGCTCCCTAGTATTGTCCGTAAAAAGCACGGTTTTCTTACGTTTTCTTAAAGAGGACGACCAAAAACATTGAATTGTTCCAGATTTTCGGCAAAAAGATACAGGATGCCTAAGCTAGCCAAAAAGCCGGCAGGGGGAATCGAGCCTGGGACCCCTGTTTTGCGACACCGGCTCCCCGAAAGACTACGTTTATATAGGGGGCCCCCCCCAAAAAAAAAAAAATTACGTAATAGACGTCGGGCGGGGGGGGGGGGGTTTAGGGGAGGGGGGGGTTATCCTCTATCCTCTAGTAAATATCCGACACGCCGAACAATGTGAATAATGTCGGCGGATTTAACTCTGCAAGTGATTCTATGCAATTTATTTCTCAATATGTTTGGGAGAAAAACCAAAAATATATATATATATAATGCATAACAATTTAAATATATATATATATTATCCAAAAAAAAAAGAAAATATTATTATAAATATAATAATATTATATTAATTAAATTAATATATTAATTTCTAATTTATATAGGAATAGAACAATATGTTGTTTTATTATTATTTATATTTTTATAAATATATATATATTAGAATTAAAATAAGAAAATAAATTTATATATAATTATAAATTTACCAAATAAAATAATTGAATTAACATTATTAATTATAATATTTTAATTAAATTTATTTATTATTATTATTAAGTGGTTTATATTATATATTATAATATATTTCAATATATTTAATATATAATTTATTATTATATTTCAATTTAATTTCAACATATAAATTTCATTCCAAAGCCCTATATAATATAAATCATCCTTAAAAATATTCTTAAACAATATAAGTAATCGTATAAAATATTTAAATTATATAAAAGCACATATATAAATATATATAAATTCAATAACAAATTATTTCATTATATCTAAAACACATTTAAAATATAAATCAAAAATAATTATACAAATAACCTACATTTTAAAATTCTAATATATAACCAATTCAATAAATATAACAACCAAACATATTATCGAACCATTACTAAACCACAATCACATCATACAATAACTACGAAATCATAATTAATTAAGAAAAAACAACTTAATATTAACAAGCTATTCCAAAAACACATATGTCAGTAAAACCACTACCCAATTCCATCCAAAACCCAATAATTACAAACCACACAACCCAAACCACCAAAACTCAACAAACAAAACCCATCATTAACACCTTAAGTTTCTCTCAAACACCAATGCTTAACAAAAATAATAATAATAATAACAATAATAATCAATAACCTATCAAATCATCTAACCATCTAAATCAATATTCTAAATTAAACATAAAACAACTACACAAAATCTAAACATGTGTCTAAACAAAAACCAAAATGGAAATCCAAAATATATTTCTATTCAAAATTTAAAAAGTAGCCAAATACAAATATCACAATGCAATCCAATACCACAAACATAAGCATACCGACAAATATATTTAAATACATGTTACGTATTTATGTTTTTTCATTGGGATGCCACATCCATTCCAGCTCAGGAAGTCTGTGTCGTGCTCAGAGCTCAGCGGCACAAAAGGTTGATTGAGTGCGGCACGCAGGTTTGTACACTTCTGTCACTTTCTGAGCTTCGTGCCAAGCCAAGGAAAGAACTGCTTGAAAGGTAAGGGTTGACTTGTAACTTAGGCAAATCCCTCCCGACTAGGGACTTTCGCATTCTGCCAAAGTCTGATTCATTCTAAAGGAATCAAATTGCTGGTCAAAACCCTGTACCCCTGGTGAACATCAAAATAGGTGGTAACATGGGTGTTCATCCGCCCCAAAATGGGATCGCCACGGTTATGACCATGTAGTCCCCACCATGAAAAATGCACAGGGAGTCGGTGCCTGAGCCCCTGGCCCCGATCTTGCCGCGGCGCCAGTGGCGGCGGAACCTCGCGGACATCAAGCAGTAGAAAGCTGCAGGACATGCAAGCAGTAAAAAAGCTGCACATTCCCTACGGACAATTGGTGGTGCAAGTGTGTCAGCTGCAATGGCATGCTGGGGCTAAGACTTGTTGTATCGGATCTTGGTGCCCGTCTTCATGCGGAACCACTGCGGCAGAGGCCGGTTCTGCTTGATCCTCAGGCAAGAAGTCTCGGACGCGCAATCGAATGGACACAACATCTCGCCCGTCTCTGCCAAATTTGTCAAGATCATGGCGAGGTCAAGTGACTCCTTCCAGGCGCCAGGGCCCATCTTGAGAGGAGAAAAAGGGGCGTCGCCCGCGCCAATTCTCTCAATGACTCGAGCACTCCCACCTCCAAGTCTTCACGTGTGGATCCAATCCATGGACTCCAGCCAAAGGAGCTTGCTCCAATGGCATGGCACTCGCAACAGTTCAGCCATGGGCACTTGGCCAAAGCAAAATGGAGGTGCAGCCAACCAGAGGTTCAGCCATTGGCATTTCGCCCAAAAAAATATGAGGCGCCTCAAAGACGCGCCCGTTTTAAGGGTACCGACCAAAAGGAAGCGCCGCCAACCACCCACCCACCCACCCACCCACCCACCCGACTTTGCCCCTTCTCCTTTCCCTTCGACGTCCAAGCGCGGCGCTTCTTCGCCAGCTTCATCTTCAAGGTGAAGGTCTTGACGGCCTTTGTGGAGTCAAAGCAAAGTTGGAGCCCTCCAATCGGGAATAGGACAAAATGCGCAGACCCAACAAATGAGGAGCCGCAAAAAACCATACAAGCTCACATGGCCAAGGAGATAGAAGTTTCTGCATTCCTTCTCATGTCTTCCAAAACTGGGAATGGCCAGAGAAACTGCCGTCGACTTTCGGAAATTTGAAGAAGTGAACCACTTGTTCTTATAGGGCACGGCAATATACATACAACCCTCAGACGACGACGGCAACAAATACAACCCTAAGACAACGATGCCCTGGGTTCCGCGCTCCCATCGTGCGGACTACGCTTCGGCGCTGAAGTTTGCAGAAGGGGCACAGTGAC
>CAUJNA010001136.1:1092881-1157122 GCA_963377175.1 Effrenium voratum
AGAGCTGTGAATGCCCCTTTCCTACTTTTTTCTCCTTCTTGCTGTCTCAACTCACACGATGAATCTTAAAAAAACAACTCAGGGTTTGCCCTTGTCAGCTTCTGCCAAAATGTTTGGTCAAGCTTGAGCAAGGCGCGAGGAAAGCTGTTGACCCAACATGTTGGCGGCTGATTACCACACCACACCAAAAAGCCCACACCCCCCCCCCGCCTCACAGAACAAGTGGGGGGAGGGTGGTTCTTCGTCAGTCGACATCAAAAGGCACCCCCCTCCGACATTTGGGTGTGTCTCAAATTAGGGAACCAAAAAAATTTGTTCCTTTTGGCTCCCTGCAAACCACCCCCAAAAAGGGGTACCAAGACAAGACACACCCATTTGGGCGTGGGTCAACATTAAACCCACCAATAAGCCGCAGCTTTTACGTCCATGTTTCCATTTACCCGTGCCTGCGCCATTTTGGGGTTTCCCTTTTTTTGGCTCACGGCGAACATTTCGAGCATTCCCGCCACGGCAACCAAAGAGGCGCTTGAGGCCCACGGCGCCTGCAGCGCCTCCAGCGCCGCAGCCGCGCCCAGGCCTCCCAGCGCCAGGTCCGCGCCGCCGGCGGCGACGACGTCCGCGGCGATGAGGCGCCAGGAGGAGGACGCGAACCTCGCGGGCGGTTCGAGCACACGGAAAGCGCGGAAAGCGCGGCAGGCCTTGGCCCTGTGGATCGATGGACGAAATCAGGCGAAACCATTCATCCATCCATTCCAGGGTATCTTGGGTGGTGCAGGGTTGGTGTTTATGTTGGGGAAGCGTCAGAAACGAGGGTTTCTTAGGTGGTGCAGGATTTCGTCCATCCACAGTATGGGGCGGCGATCCCCCAAAAGTGGTCTGAATCCCCACCAAAACCAGATTAATAAACATGCGTTTATTGATCCGGGGTCAACATTAGCCGTGTATGGTTTTGCAGCGCTCGGTAAAATAAGCTCAGGTGATATCCCCAACAGCATGCGGTGCTCTTTTTAGTGCTCGCACAGCCCCGCAGCCCTCGTGGAACCCTTGTGGAACCCTGGTGGAACCCTGGTGGAACCTTGGTGGAACCCTCGGGGAACCTTACCTCAGGGTCGCCCCGGACCACCCCGGAGCCTATCTGGGCTGAGACCCCAAAGCTGTCAGCTGTTGGGGGAAAAGTCGACATGGCACACCCTTCACGAAGAGGAGACAGGGTACTGCCAAACCCCCCACCGAAACAGGAAATTCTGCCTGGCACCAAAACAACGGCTGTCATTCAAAGGGACTGCCAAAGCGCTCGCAAAGGGAAGTTGCACTTCAAACAGCGAGAATTGACGCTGAGACACCTACTCCGAAACAGCGAATTATGGTTTCCCTCACCCAGGTCACCCGGAGATCAGCTCCCCCCCCCCATGTTGGAAGCTTCAAGTGCCTGCCGCACACCTGCCGGCCCAGCTGCCCCGCGGCGCCCATCACCAGCACCCGCCGAGCCATTGGAACCTGCTGCGGCTTCTTCGCGGAGCGAGCTGCGTCTGGCGACTGGGGCCGTGAAGTGTTTGCTGTCTTCACCTGTCGCAAGCCTGCGCTGCTGCGAAAAAATGGTGATGCTGCATGTGAGGGCGGGAACCGAGGGCGTGTCCAAATGGTGCAAAATCACCATCAAAATGAAGTAATGAAATCCTAAGAGTTCGATGTGTATCAAGGGTAGAGACCCCTTGTCTAGGAAGCCAACAAACTAAACGAAGCCCAGACAAGGCCAAGAGGAGCCCCCAAATGAGCCCGCGCACTTGCAAGAATCCACAGAAAGCTTTGAATGCCCTTGCTGCGGGCATCAAAAAACTTGGAAAGTCCTGTTTGGAAACTCTGAACAGGGTCGCTTTCCTGAAAATCCCTGGATGTCATTCCCTAGCTGCAATGCGCAGGCAAAAACAGCTGCACGCAGATTTGAAAGGTGGACTGATGCCATCCTAACACACGCCTTTGCCAGGGCTTTCCACCGTTGGCCGACGTGAGCTCTCCCTTTTTTCTCCCACAGCATCCAACGCTGCTGTCTAGCGCGGCACGCCCAGCCTCGGAGACGCTCCAGCGAAGCGCGCGACACGCTCTGACAAGGTCCGTCATGGACAAAGCAGTCTACTAAACAGTGCACGCTTAACGTGTAGTCCTCTCAAAGAGTGACCTGGCCCAAAGCCACCTTTGCCCCCCCAAACACCCCCCGCCCCCCCCCCCAAACAGCCCCCCTCCCTTGTAATCCCTTCAGTCTCAACCAAACTAACCTCGCCCAAACCACACACCCAACCAGCCCCAAACACCCCCCCCCCGAAATCCCGCCCCGCGCTGGCTGGGCCCCGGGCACGCCTTTCCGGAGCTTCTCGCAGCGCCAGTGCAGGCGCACCAGAACCCCGGGCTCGAAGCCTCGCTTGGTGCCAAGTCCATGCGCGAAGAGCAAGAACTTCTAGACTGAAAATGATGAACCCAATGAAGTGGATGTTGAACTGTTGAATCTAATGAAATTGATGATGATGATGATGATGATGATGATGATGATGATGATGATGATGATGATGATGATGATAATAATGATGATGATGATGATGAATGCATGCTGATTTCCTCCTGGAATTATCAAACATATATCAAGCAACAATCACTTCAGCTGGGCGAAATGTTGGAATTGCCGGAAAGAAGAAATGAACCTTCGTATGGGCAAACGGGTGGATGGGGTCACGTCGTGGGGCAACGAGAATGTCAGGTGTATGTGTGATAACTTTACACGTGTGGAGACGGGCACCAACTTTGGGCGATGCTTACTTTCCTGAGGTCAAATTGCTTCTCAAGGCCTAATGGTCCTTCCGATTGCAGCAGGCATATCCCCTGATCTCTGCTCGGGATCCCCGCTAAACCCCCCCCCTCAAGGGGTCCAGCAGGAGATTCGTCGGCATGGGCGTTTTGTTGGTCTCCATGTGGCCATGGGTCAAAATCCAAATCGTACCCCCAGCGAACATCCGATTCAATCCAACCACTAAAATAGGTTCTAAAAAGGGTGGTAAATTCACCTACCAACCAAAATGGGATCCCAAAACGGTTTTGACAACCACAGCCATGTCACTGTCGCGTCAATGTCGATGCCCCGCTGGGGCCACCGGCGAACAGCTCCTTCTGACCACTGCCGCAGTACAGCCAGGGCCTCGCGGCCTGCCATAGCGCTCTCGCGTCTCTCGTGGTCCAAGTCAGACTGGACCCCGAAGCACCATGCTTGACGCACTGTGGATGGACAAAATCCTGCACCAAGTTAAAGCCACGGGAAACCATTGTTTGCTGGTATTTACAAGGGAGTCATCATCCCATTTTTTCTTAGGTGGTGCAGGATTTCGTCCATCCACAGTATGTCTCATGGGACTCAGATACCCTCCTTACGGCTTACCACAGGGCTATGCACCAACCAGAGGAGAGCAGGAGGCATGAGGTGCAGTCTGTGGTTGAGGTTTCCAATGGGTCCCGTCGACTTGCAACCTGAGCTCAGGATGTTCGACAGGAGAGGTGGATGAAAGAATGAAAACACGAACGCCGAACAGCAAAAGACGCAGGCAGGCAGGCAGGCAGGCAGGCAGGCAGGCAAAGAAACAAAGAAACCAATGAGAACAAACAAATAATAAGCAAAGAAGCAAGACAAAGAAGCGAAGCAACAAAGAAACTAAGAAACTAAGAAACAAACAAACAAACAAACAAACCAACAAACAGACAGACAGACAGACAGACAAACAAACAAACAAACAAACAAACAACGTAATTAATGAGCAAACGAAATGTGGACGGACAAAGGGACGGACGGGCACACACACACACAGCATAAAAGCACGTAAACAAACACACACAGGCAAGCAAGCAAGCAAGCAAGCAAGCAAACAAACAAACAAACAAGCAAAGACACACACACACACACACACAATCCACCCCACAGCAGCATGTTCTCATGCGCAGGCCGCTGAAACTGACACACCTAACTCCTCACATGGCCTTAAGAATGGCCGGTTGGCCATGACGTCCCTCGGCCAATTTGCCACCCGGCCAAATCGCTGCGCGCGCCTACATCGGCCCACAGCAGGTCGTGGTAGCCCATCGCTGCACTGAGCTCCTCAAGTCGTGGGAGCCAAGGGTCCCCTCCGCTTGGTAGGTTCCTTGGGGGAGTTGGGTGGGTTACAAGGCTCAGAAGTCATTGTTCTTGATGGTTATAGTGGTTCTTGACCGGGTTCTAGAAGTGAGTGCCAAGTGGCTCCAAACCATCATGATCATTGTTCAATAGATCGGTTGGTCGGTCGCTTGCTTGATTGGTTGCTTCGTGGGTTGGTCCCTGTCAACAGCGTGCCGGTGGAAGGCCCTGAAATTCATCGTGCGCGAAGTGGACCTCGCAGACCATGCTCTGTTTGTACTTGTCTCAATAGGGAAGCCAAAGCCAACTTTGTGTAGAAGGCCGTCCTCAGTTTATTACGTACACAATCATGCAGCAAAGAAGCCTGCAACCCCAACACTTTGCACCAGACACTGACAGCTCCAATTCATCAGCACCCTAGAAACGCTGGCGACTTGGCTTCTTTGCACCCATTTTTTGTCGGGCAAGCACTAGAACCCCGGCCGATTTTGGGGCGCAGGAAAGCAACGTCCAACCCAAGCCGCCAGCCCGGCCCTTCGGAGGCATCACATGTTTCAACCGGCCCTTCGCATGCCCTCCACGTCCCAAGCCACGCAGCCCCCCCCCCCCCCGCCTCCAGCGATCGCAGCAACCACTGCGCCGCCCTGGGGCGGATGGATGCGACAAGGGACGGCCCTGGGCCCTGGAAAACGGCCTGGATGCGTGTGTCTTTTGGTGCATCTACCCCTGTAGGAGGCTAAAGGAGTACCAAAAGACTACGAAAAATGAACGAACAGGGGGAAGAACGGGTGAAATCCACACAACCTGCATCCAAACCGTTTTCTAGACAGAGCCAATGCTAGATTCATGGCTACAAATTCAACAATTGTTCAGGTTGCGTAACTACAAATGCATGCCAGAGTTGCCTGCAAAAATAGTACGAGACACACCGCACACTCAAAAAGTTCGGCTTCAAAGCTTGTGGTGACCTTTTCTACAAAAGAAGTACTCTGGCTGCCCCTTTTCCACAAAACTTCGAGCTTTCTTCCTAAGGTGTTTGCCTCTTCTGGAAGCTCAAAACAACTCCAATGGACTTTTCAGTTTACCAATGCTCCGAACTCTGGATTTTGATTGACGGACTCACACCATCTAATCCACGATTGCTCTCCAGACTCCCGCCCCAAGTGTGCTCCGCCACGAACGAACATTGCTTTCTTGAAAAAGAGGGTCCAAGTACCTACCGAGGGTACCCTTTTGGGGCTGGTTCAACAGATTCAAAAGCCAGAGGGTCCAAGTACCTGATGAGGTGGGGTTAAGACAATTCAAAGTCCAAGGCGTCCAAGGCGTCCAAAGCGTCTGTTTCGGATTCCACCCTCTCGTTCTGGGCAAGAGTACGGATTCATGGGCGCCAGCAAGATCGCCTGGCGCGGTCACAGCACCAAAATACGAAACCTGAGTCACCCCCAAGTTGCGAAAAATATCATTGAAAGACATGTGTGTCTGCTTCTCTGCAGCGTGCATAAACAACCTGTTGTGGACGCGATGCATTTCACCAGGTCTAACTCACAACCTGTTGTGAAGGCGCATTTCATCCGGCATATCACGCTTGCAGGCTGCTAGCATGTCTAAGTCCCACCTCCCCGGCACAACTCGCTCTTGCCAATGCTAAGCGGCAACTTAGCTGCAAACATATCAATGAACCAAACACGCCGCATACAATCTGTGAACGTGTCAGGAGCAACAACTTACAGCGGAAAGCTGCCAGTTGCTCGTATTGGCAAATCGGCCAAAACTCAACGAGTGCACCAGCCTGAATACGCGCGCAGCCATTGTTTCAAGTTGTCAACTTAGTGGAGTATGCAGCTAAACCACACTCGAGATTCTGAGCTGAGAAACACACCCAAAAACCAACTCATCCCACAACATGTGCACAGAACAGACTCAGTCCCGAGCTCTAAATATGTTGGCGTGAGTTTCAAAGACATAGCCAACGGCGAAAAAGCGATTCCTTGGCATAACCATCTGAACTGCAACAACAAACAGCAGAATCGCACGCCAAAAGCAAACATCGAGACAAATGCCCCAACACAACAATCCCTTAAAAGCCAAAGTTCTGTTCGGGCTTCTCCCTGTGCTTTTTTCGTCTCCTCTCTGCAACCCTCACCCACCCCAACCCCGGCCTCCACGGCCCCCCGCTTGAAGGGGCACGAGGCGTGGCCGAGCAGTGCAGGGCCTTGGCAAAGACTTCACTGAGGTCTGGGCATGGAGTGGCTCTCCCCCAATAATTCCCCGAATGGGACATCTGTTCGTCGACCTGGGGTTTACTTTTCCGGGTTTCATTCAACGGATGGCATGGCTTTCTGGCTCAAAATTGAAGAGCTACTGTGGATGGTTGCGAAATCCTCTTAGGCACCACCTAAGAAACCCTGGTTTCTGATGGTTCTCCTGTAAATACCAACAAACAATGCTTTCAACCATGGTTTTAAAGTGGTGCAGGATTTCGTCTCCACAGTAGCGCAGGTCTCAGTCTTTGGTTCCATTTACCAAGGTGCCATTTTGGTACATAGTTTTGAGCCACAGCATGTTAGTAGTGGTGCTCCTGGCGGCGGAGCGCGCTACTTCCTACTTTTCCAAGTGCTTTGGTCTTTCAGCCAAAGCGCTTGTCAGGGCTGAACGCGGCCATATCAGTTTTTTTTTTGCAAGAGCCTGACAGCCTCTTGCATCGGGTTTAGTGGGACTTGTGGGCAATTAAAGCGGCCCCTCTGAGTTTCCCACAGGGTTCCCACGGGTTTCGCAAAGGTTTACTATGGCTTTGACACCAACTTGCAACAGCAGCAACAGCAGCAGCAAGTATGGGATTGATTTATCCCTTCTCTCCCACCGATTTCCGGGAGCCGATTTGACCAATCGGCTCCCACAAAACCCCCCTTTTTTTGCCACCTGCTGGGAGCCGATTGGTCACAATCGGCTCCCACAAAACCCCCTTTTTCTGGGCCACCTGCTGGGAGCCGATTTGACCAATCGGCTCCCACAAAACCCCTTTTTTTTTGGCCACCTGCTGGGAGCCGATTTGACCAATCGGCTCCCACAAAACCCCCTTTTTTTTTGGCCACCTGCTGGGAGCCGATTTGACCAATCGGCTCCCACAAAACCCCCCCTTTTTTTTGCCACCTGCTGGGAGCCGATTGGTCACAATCGGCTCCCACAAAACCCCCTTTGTTTTTGGCCACCTTCTGGGAGCCGATTTGACCAATCGGCTCCCACAAAACCCCCTGTTTTTTTTGGCCACCTGCTGGGAGCCGATTTCACCAATCGGCTCCCACAAAACCCCTTGTTTTTTGGCCACCTGCTGGGAGCCGATTTGACCAATCGGCTCCCACAAAACCCCCTTTTTTTTGCCACCTGCTGGGAGCCGATTTGACCAATCGGCTCCCACAATCGGCTCCCACAAAACCCCCTTTTGTTTTTTGCCACCTGCTGGGAGCCGATTTGACCAATCGGCCCCCACAAAACCCCCTTGTTTTTTGGCCACCTGCTGGGAGCCGATTTGACCAATCGGCTCCCACAAAACCCCTTTTTTTTTGGCCACCTGCTGGGAGCCGATTTGACCAATCGGCTCCCACAAAACCCCCTTGTTTTTTGGCCACCTGCTGGGAGCCGATTTGACCAATCGGCTCCCACAAAACCCTCTTTTTTTTTGGCCACCTGCTGGGAGCCGATTTGACCAATCGGCTCCCACAAAACCCCCTTTTTTTTTTGGCCACCTGCTGGGAGCCGATTTGACCAATCGGCTCGGAGCCGATTTGACCAATCGGCTCCCACAAAACCCCCTTTTTTTTTGGCCACCTGCTGGGAGCCGATTTGACCAATCGGCTCCCACAAAACCCCTTTTTTTTTTGGCCACCTGCTGGGAGCCGATTTGACCAATCGGCTCCCACAAAACCCCCTTTTTTTTGCCACCTGCTGGGAGCCGATTTGACCAATCGGCTCCCACAAAACCCCCTTTTTTTTGGCCACCTGCTGGGAGCCGATTTGACCAATCGGCTCCCACAAAACCCCCTTTTTTTTTGGCCACCTGCTGGGAGCCGATTTGACCAATCGGCTCCCACAAAACCCCATTTTTTTTTTGCCACCTGCTGGGAGCCGATTTGACCAATCGGCTCCCACAAAACCCCATTTTTTTTGGCCACCTGCTGGGAGCCGATTTGACCAATCGGCTCCCACAAATGCTGGGAGCCGATTTGACCAATCGGCTCCCACAAAACCCCCTTTTCTTTTGGCCACCTGCTGGGAGCCGATTTGACCAATCGGCTCCCACAAAACCCCCCTTTTTTTTGCCACCTGCTGGGAGCCGATTTGACCAATCGGCTCCCACAGAACCCCCGTTTTTTGGCCACCTGCTGGGAGCCGATTTGCACAAAACCCCCTTTTTTTTTGGCCACCTGCTGGACCAATCGGCTCCCACAAAACCCCCTTTTTTTTTGGCCACCTGCTGGGAGCCGATTTGACCAATTCCCACAATTCCCACAAAACACCCCCTTTTTTTGGCCACCTGCTGGGAGCCGATTTGACCAATCGGCTCCCACAAAACCCCCCTTTTTTTTTGGCCACCTGCTGGGAGCCGATTTGACCAATCGGCTCCCACAAAACCCCTTTTTTTTTGGCCACCTGCTGGGAGCCGATTTGACCAATCGGCTCCCACAAAACCCCCTTTTTTTTGGCCACCTGCTGGGAGCCGATTTGACCAATCGGCTCCCACAAAACCCCCTTTTTTTTTGGCCACCTGCTGGGAGCCGATTTGACCAATCGGCTCCCACAAAACCCCCTTTTTTTTGGCCACCTGCTGGGAGCCGATTTGACCAATCGGCTCCCACAAAACCCCCTTTTTTTTTGGCCACCTGCTGGGAGCCGATTTGACCAATCGGCTCCCACAAAACCCCCTTTTTTTTGGCCACCTGCTGGGAGCCGATTTTACCAAATCTTCTCCCACAAAACCCCCTTTTTTTTTGCCACCTGCTGGGAGCCGATTTGACCAAATCGGCTCCCACAAAACCCCCTTTTCTTTTGGCAACCTGCTGGGAGCCGATTTGACCAATCGGCTCCCACAAAACCCCATTTTTTGTTGGCCACCTGCTGGGAGCCGATTTGACCAATCGGCTCCCACAAAACCCCTTTTTATTTTGGCCACCTGCTGGGAGCCGATTTGACCAATCGGCTCCCACAAAACCCTTTTTTTTTGGCCACCTGCAGTTAGAATAGGCCAGGCGCAGTTAGATAAAAAGCGCGAAATCTGAAGTCCGAAAATATTCTACCCAAAAATCTCGCGAAGGTAAGGCGCCCCTTGGAAATCCTACCTGCATCAAATCTTATGATAAATATTTTTGAGCATATTTATCGTAAAATTTCAGTTGAGTTATTCATTTGTTTCTTCTGATGTTCTAGAGTTGCACAATGCCTACCCCATAGAGAAGACATAACCCCGCTTTTACACTTATTGCATTTAAAATACTCCTTACCATCTTGAAAACGTATTCTGTCTGGTTTTTCTTCATTTTCAAATTCTTCTGGATGTTCCTTTCTTCTTAATCTGTCTTGATGATATAATGTTTGTTCGTGTTGGCTTTTCTTACACAATCTCAATTCATATTTACAGACTTCGCAGTAAAAATTTCTTAATTTATATGTTATGGTCGGTTCTTTTACTTCCTTCGCTCTCTCAACCCCTTCCTTTTTACATCTACGATATTCCCTATTGTCTTCAATACATAGATTACACAATTTATTTGGTTCAGTGAATTCTTCAACAGCTTTTGATTTATTACATCTTGAACAATGTTTGAATACAATTTCCTCCATACTGTATTATGCTCTTATTTCTTTAAATACATTTTACAACAAATAATTAATCATTTTTCAACATTTGGATATTCCGGAGTTGCGCATGGCCCACCTTGTAGGATTTTATCTTCAATATATAAAACGCTATACTTACATTATAATTATAACATATAAGGGTATAAATGTTATTATTATAGTATGGTTTTAGTCAAAATCATGCCCCGAGTTTATCAAAATAATGCCCCGATTTTATCAAAATCATTCCCCGATTTTATCAAAATCATTCCCCGATTTTATCAAAATCATTCCCCGATTTTATCAAAATAGGTGGTGGTTTGGTTCATTGCAATTGCATGTGCTCAAGTTGCAAGCCCAACCCCAAACTCAAAATCCTTAATCCGTCAAACTCACTAAGATTTCGCAAATTAATTCGCTAGGTATTTTATATAGGTCTTCTTGCTAAATAATTCTAATAAATTCATATTATTAGAATTACTTAGATATTAATTATTCAAATAATACATATACTCCATCATCATTTTTTGAAATTTTGTAAAATTCTAAAGTGGTGCTTTTAGGTTGTTTGATTTTTCCTGTATTCAACATATCACAGTATTTCTTTTGCTTTGTAGGATAATCACCCGTTGGTCTTCCTATAGATTTTGCTTGAAATATCTTTTCGATTTTTTCTTTATCTTCATTGCGTTCAACTGGTTTCATTTTGTCATCAATCGATTTAATCATATCATTTAAGGTTTTGATATTTTTACCAATTAATGTTATCTTCTTCATTAAATCATTAATAGTATAATTCTCATTTTCAGACATTACTATATATTTATTTAGATAATTATTTATTTAATTATACAATTTACCTGAATAATTTAATGTTATATATGTAAATAAATTATATTCTAAGAGTCTTTCATCAATTTTATTTTTCAATTTTATTAAACCTTCATCGTTACCTGTAATTTCAAAAAACTTCAACATTTTATCAAATTTATCTGGTTTAGTTATACCTTTCATAAAATATTTATTATTAAATTTAGCATCTAACCAATAAAAATATTCTATACTCAATTGTCTGGCAAAGTTTTTATCACCATCGAATATATCATTAATTTCTTCATTGTCAAAAGTTATAATTCTATGGTCTTGTCCATTCATAGTTGGCATTATGATTATATAAATAATTAGATATTTATTTATTTATTTAATTATTTATATTTATAAAGTGCAATTATGTTAAATCTACTCTTTAAATACTATTTTTTCATGATTTGTTTAACAGTTTCCTGAGTTTCGTTTTCATTATTATCGGTTGGTGTTGCTTGCCTACCAAATTTAAAAGTTATACTATGGACATCAGTTTCTAAGTTGATACTGTCTTTTTACTTATTTTGAAACTTGTTGGAATACATGAACATTTACAACTTTTATTATTTTTTATTTGTAATTCATTCTTAAGTTCTAACACTCTTTTACATGTAGGACAAACAACCTCAATAACTGATGTTTCTTTAACAATTTCTTCATCAGTTGATGAAACACTTAAACCTGTCTTATTCTTTTTGTTTTTCTTTTTTCCCATTTATATTAATATTTATATTTTTAATATATTGTATCAAAAACTTAATTAATTCAAAATTAAATAACATATTTTTTTACATCTATTATCAGTTATTAGTACTTGTTCTATATTCTCCATTTCATCTATTATATTAATATAATCTGTATAACTCCTTTTCATATTAAATAATAAGATAAATTATTTTTCATTTCTGTCTTTCTTTTCTTGTAAAGTTTTTTCATTGTATCGTCTTTATTCCATCTATATTCTACAAATTTCTGATGATGTTTTGAATTTAGATGTTTAAATAAATATTTGTCATCATAAGTTTTACAACAATTGCAATGGATAACAGTCATATAATAATAAGATAAAATAATTATTTAAATTATTTAATCTTATTATTTTCATGCATAATAGAATATTGGTGGGGCACAGCACTTGGGGGTTTCATTGCACACGCGAGAGAGATACAAACTAATTAGCTTCAATGCTTATTGATTGTAGCAATGGAAAGCCTGTTCCATTTTATGATATTCGCCACCAGCATATCATAAAACGATGTTCCCTTAATATTAAATAGAATTTGTATTTAAATTATTTTCTTTAGTAAGTTTTACTGCAGTTGATATATCAACATCTATAATATTATTATTAATAATTTCTTGTACACTATTTATCATTTCATTTGTATATGTATTAGAATAATCGTTCATAAAATTTACTAATTTATTATAATTTAGGCTATCCTCGTTTTCGATTGATGATTTAGATATTATAATATTTTTATTTTTAATTATAGATAAAAACAATAAAATCGTATCATAATATAGTTGGCCAGTATCTGGAACTAAGATATCACCAAATTTATATATCCTCCGAATACTATCTACTTCACTTAAATTAATAGACTCTATATATTCTATTGTCATTATGATATAATTATATTATATGTTTTTTATTTTATAAGTATTTATAATATTATGTTTATTATGCCAGATGTAAAACCAATTGATGAAATCAAATATGACTTTAAGCAAAGTAAGCACGAGGTCGTCCCTAAATTGCCTATGAGAGCTATGATTGTCGGTCCATCTGGAAGTGGAAAATCAACTTTACTTGTATCAATGATACTTGATATTTATAGAGGAGCATTTGAAAGAATTTTTATCTGGTCTCCATCTGTAAATTTGGATAGTATTTGGTTGCCTGTTAAAAAATACATTAAAGAAGGTTTGAAAGTAGATAATGATAAAGAACCGTGTTGGTGGGATGAGTTCAATGTTGAAGATTTAGAAAGAGTTATAGAAACTCAAAATAAAATAATTGAATACCAGAAAAAACAAGGAACGAAGAAATTATTTAATATTTTGGTAATTTTGGATGATGTATCTGATAATCCAGCAATAACAAGAAATAACAAATTGTTAAATTCTTTATTTTGTAGAGGTCGTCATAGTGGAATATCAACACTTGTAAGTCTTCAAAAATCATCAACCGTACCACCAATTATTAGGGTAAATATAAGTCATTTGTTTTATTATAAAGTTAGAAATTTTAAAGAGATAGAAATATTGCAAGATGAATTATCAGCAATTGTTAGAAGCGATAATTTACATGAAAGCAAGAAACTAATTTATAAAATATATGAGACTGCCACTGATGAACCGCATAGTTTTTTATATATTAACCTTTTAGAAAAGAACCCAGATAAAATGTTTATGAAAAAGTTTTCTCAATATTTGAAAATTACTAATTAAATAATTAAATAATTAAATAATTAAATATATATTAATATTATATGATATTTTATGATTTACCAATAGAAATTAAAAACCATGTATTATCTTATAATTTAGGTGATGTTAGATTATTAAAAATAAAAAATAGTAATATTGTTAAAAATTATGTTAATAAATATAAACCAGTATATAAATCTTACACATTAAATAACATACATTATTTTGAAATTGATAATATCAATATTAATAATGGGATATCATATATTTTTAATTTAAGTGAGTTACATAAATTACATAAAAAATATAAACCATTAAAATTATTTATTGAATATGATATATTTGTTACATTTAGCTCGTTTACTCGTTGGTTTAATGTGTGTAATCGAACTTTAATATCAATTAATTTATTTGATATTTATTATTTTCTTAATAAAGACCTTCATAAAGTTAAATTAGTGTATGCGAGTGATATGGCTAATTTTATTTCATTACAAGTGAAAAAAATAACTATTAAAGTCATCAATGAAGATGACCAAATTATTATTGATGACTTTTATTTTTATCTTTAAAATTAATAGCATTAAGATTATGACTTAATGTCATTAATTCAGAACAAACTATAACTACACAAATTTAACGCTGGTAATTTATATATTAATTTATCAGATTTTTCTTTTTCAATTTTACACATTCGTTCACTCATTTGTTTAATTGCTTTTAACTGTAATTTATCAACATTACTTAAATCTAATTGTTCTATATCAATATCATTAATTTTATCAATAGATGAAGTTTCAATATTACTATCTGAATTACCCATTTATATATTATTATTTTAGATTATAATATAATAATAAATACTCACAGGAATTAAAATAGGCCATAATAATCCCCAAGCAACGAGGTCCAGTGCCTTACTATACTTATCTACTCGTCTGTGGAATTTCTCTTCTTTTCTTTGTTTTTTTAATTCTTTAATATATTCATCAAATTTAGAATGACTAAAATTACATTCTTTATTATTACATTTATCTAATGTAAATTCATCTTTATTTAACTTAGTAATTCTACAACCGCAGTAACAAATTTTCTCTCTCATACTATCATTTTGAAATAATACTTCTATTTTAACTTTTCTGTCAATGTCCATATATATATCTAGATATATTAATTATTTATTTATTTATTTATTTATATATTTATATATTTATATATTTAAATTATTTATTTTTTTCTTTTTTAAATTCCTTAATTTCTTTTTCAAGTTTATCTACTTTATCATTTAATTCTAATACTGCTTTATGAACTAGCACGGGTAAAACTAAATAATTTAATCCTAAATACTCTCTGTCTTTACTAACAACATTTTCAAATTCTTTCGGGATTGCTTTTAATACTTCGTCTGCTAAATAACCAATGTGAGTTTTACCGCCATCATTTCTATCGTGTCTTTTAAACTTCTTCGGTTTAAATTTCTTAATAACATTCATACAATTAGATTTGATATTGTCTATATCATATTTCAATCTTGAATCAGATGAATCCACAAACGTTCCGTTGATGGTTACTGTTGTTGCTGTTAAATCTATATTAGTTCCTGTTGATGGTTCAATTAAATTACACAACATTTTTTTCGTTCCTGCAACTGTTACATTTTCATTAAAAGTCGATGGAGCATTATTTGTAAAACTTTCAGTATTTACTGTAGTTCCAAATGTCTTATCAATAGATAATAAAACTGAAGGTGTACTTGAAGCATCTGAAACTCTAAAAGCTGTGTTTGATGTTCTGAATATTACATCAATTGTAGATAAATTAGTTCCATCATGATAAGTTGATATTTCACTTGTTCCCATTTTAATATCAGTTCCAGTAGTCATTGAAATATTATTCAAAAATGAAACCGTTGTTAAATCAAATGATTGAATGGTATTAGTTGCTAAATATGCATTTTGAACTGCTAAGTTAGTATCAACAGTTACTAATGTTCCACCATTAGGTGCTATATGATTGCTTCTTAATGCTCCATTAGTTTTAACATAAACATCATCAGCAAATAAATTACCCATTACATCAACAGTAGAAGTGTTAAAAGTCCATCCAGTAGAAATATTAACTGCTCCAACTATGTTAGATTGAACAGCAGGGTCTCCACAGATAAACCTAATTGAAGAATTAGCATCACTATTCCTCATATCAAAAGATGAAAAAGCACTAACATATCTATATAATTCACAATTTGTATCAATTGTTAATTTACCATCAGTATCAATATTAACATTATCACAATTAACAGCGGCATTGGTATAAATATTACCTAACACATCTATAGGTTTACTAAAAATAGTTTTATTAACTAATCCATCACACATCATATATTGGTTACTGGCATTAGTAATATCACCAACAGAAAGAGAAACAAAATTAGGATGATGCATATAAAAACCTTCTATTGCATCTGGTGTATATGTTTCTAAGTATGGTTCTAATCCATTTATTGAAGTATTGATATTATCTATTTTTGTTTTAATATCCGTTGAAAAATCATTATTTGTAAATAAATTTCCTTTCATATAAACAGCACCTTCGAAATATGATGTACAGTGCATCTGCGCAAAATTATATGAAGTATGAACATTACCATTAATTGTAATTCTTGAAGCATTATTAGGTCTTCCAATAATAACATCTCCTGTATTCCATCCTAGCCATAATCGATAAGGCGTAGCACCTGTTAGTCCTTGATAAGAGTCTAACTGGCATCCTCGTTTAAACTCGAGTCTTTGGTTACTAACTGCGTCCTGGATTCTAAATATTGGATTAGTATTATCTGTTAAACTAAGTATTAATGGAGAGTTTACTGTTTGCGCAGTTGTATTAACTTTGTCTAATTTTTGACTTATTACTGTATCTTGTGCGCTATCATTTGTAATTATTGAATTAATAGTATTTGTATTTCCTGTTATTAATCCTGCTAAATTATCTGACTGTAAAACATATCTACTATCAGAACCTGTTATATCTAAAATAGATGAACAAGAAAATAAACCTGATACTTGTAAATTAGATAATATTGTAGTATTATGATTTAATAATATTTTATCATTTTGAAAAGTTGAAGAATTATTAATTTCTACATCTCCAAAACCTCTTTGATTTAAAAACATAGTTGCTCCACTTAAGTTTCCATAAACATAACTATCAAAATAATTATTATACATTTCAAAGAAATTATTATAATTTCCAAAATTTGCTATTTTGAAAATTGAAGTAGTTGTTATATTATGAATTAATGTATTATTTAATACTGATGTATTTAATTTATCTGTTAATAAATTATTAGTTGTTATTTTATTGTAATATAAATTACTATCAAATGAACCTGTTTGTAATTGAGATATTAAATGAGAATTTGATGAAATATTATTAAAATTAGTTGATACAGTAGAATTTAAATTATTTATTAAATTTGTATTTGATGAAATATTATTAAAATTTGTATTAATTAAATTAGTATTAGAACTAATATTATTAAAATTAGTTGTCATAGTAGAATTCAAATTATTTATTAAACTTGTATTTAATGAAATATTATTAAAATTTGTATTTGAAGTTATTGTCAGATTACCTATTAAAAAAGAATTTGAACTAATATTATTTGATAATACATTAATTTCTGTTTTGTCATATGTTTCAGTTATATCATAAAAATTAGCGTTTATCTGTTCCTTTGTGTAAGTATCTGCTTGGTCTGCTTTACTATCTAATACTGTTTGAATGTCAGATTTACTCGCGTAAAGGTCTTCTATATCATTGACTGCTCCATCTTTTACTTGCCTAATTCTATTTGCTGTAATATCAAAGATATTCATTAAGTTTTTGCTCATAATATTATATTATTAATTAGAAAATTAATAATATCATATTTTTTATTTAATCATAAAATGTTACAGAATTTGAACGGATTTCAAGTATACATTCATGAACCATATGAATATACATCCGTTCTGGCATAATACCTTGTGGATGAAATTCATTTCCAGTTCCATATAAAAATGCTCCATCAAGAGGTCGAATTTTTACCACCATATTTGAATTATTTTTAAGATTCATACCAGTATACGCTGCTGATTCTAATTTTTGTAGATTAAATCCAAACATAAATGCTTGTGTTTTATAATCCTCGCTTCTAACCAACAATGGATTGTCAGCACAATGCATTAAGTGAACATATGCTTCGCGAATGCCCTGTATTTCTTGCGATGGAATAACTTGATTACCAATTACCAATGAAGCAGTTAAATCATATATAGGGTTATAATATCCAGAATCAACTTTATCGCCTTGTTGTGACAATGGATGATATAGCGAGTTGTATTCTTTAAGAATTGGTCCAAATGAACCCACATAACCTTTGTCTGATGTATTAGAAAATGAAATAAATATTTTATTTAATTTAGATACATTCCTTACAATAGTTGTGAATATTTCACTAGATTTAGATGTTGTTTGTTCTTGCATTGTTTCAGTTTCAAAAGTAATTGGAAGCGAACCAGTTTCTAATATTTTAGAATATTCGGCATATAGAGAATCGTCAAGCGAATAAACTCCCGTCGCTTTAATGACTGGTTTTTTTATTGCCCAGCTGTTAGAAGTATTTGTAGCAGTGAAAAGAGTAGTTGCCCCTTGTGCAATAATTGGTAGTTTAGCATCATTCACTAAATATAATTCTATGGTTATAGGACAATAAGATAAAGGAATCCAGTTTTCACAAGATTTAAAGCATTTCAAATTCATATCGTAAAATACATTAGCACTTTTACCTTTGACAATTCCTCGTTTGTTAGAATTCGTTACACTCCTTGCAACGCTTGTTGTTGTGTTAGTTCCGGTTACTTGCGAATATGTTAAAAATCTAACATCGTTATTATTAAATGAATTTCCAAAACCTAAAACTTCATCTGCTCTTTTTGCTTCTGATGTTTTAAGTAAATCTTTCATAGCATCAGCACGAGATGTAGAATTCAAATCACACACTATTACATCTCCCATCATCACTCTCACTCTTGAAAAGAATGCACCAGCGGATATGGGGCGTAGTTCAGCTTCAGCATTGGTTGGTTCAGTATTTTCTAGTGTAAATCCTAATAATATGGTAGGAAGTGAAATCCATTGATTAGGTGGTCCAGTAATGTTAAATCTAATTACTGAATTTGTATCAGCGGTATAAGTAGAAACCGATGAAGGATAAAAGTTTTTACTTTCTTTTGACCGGACATAAGAACCGCCATCTTTTAATTTAAATCTTAAATTCTTTTCAACAAGGACATCTTCAATATCTAATGTTTCCATAACTTATATATTTAATAATAGAAAAATATTAATTATTCTATTATTAAATTATTTTATTTTAAAGTGTGAATAATCTATAACTTCTTTTTTAGATTTTTTATTTAATAGTTTTTTAGATTTATTTTTAATATTATTATGTTCAACCTTATAATTAGGTTCATCCTCTACTATTTTCTTAATGTCTTCATAACTGACTTTCTTTTTAGGATTTATAGTATTTTTTATATCATTATTAGGCATTATATATAAGACTACAAAATTTCCTTTACAGGTTCAATGCTTCTTGATACGTCCTTGCCAGTATCACCATATAATGAGTGTTGATGATTTGTTAATGGGTTAAAACCTCCTCTATTTGATGTTATACTGCCTCTATCTAAAATACTGACTATATCACCAAAATTTCTTAGGCTTGTGTAGTTGTCATTGTTTTTGTTTGACATTGAAATAAAAGGAGCACCGTAAGTAGTTAATCTAATATTTCTATCAGGATTTTCTTTTAAATATTTAGCACTCGCACTACTACCCAATGAATGTGAAATAACTTCGCTAATATTATGGTTTTCATCAAGTATATCGCTAATATCTCTATACCTTTCACTGAATGAACTTAAGCCAAATGGAATTGTAATATCACTTAAAATATCATTAATATTTGATATAATATTAGACTTACCAAATGTTCCAGCAACATATAGTTTATTATTATCTAAATAATAACCTTTACCATTTGTATATGCTTTGTTTAATCCTTCTGTGTCAGATAAATTATTATTATATTTAGGTTTGAATAATGATTTTTCTTGTTGAATTTCATTAATTATTTTCCTATACATTTCACTATGACCTTGATGAAGAGGATTGTATGATTTTAATTTTCCTTCTTTTAAATAATATTTATATTTATATTTATTTTTCATATATAATTAAATTATAAAATTTCTAATTAATTAATATAATGAGATTTCGTAAAATATATATCAACAGTGCTTATCGTGATTTAAATGACAGTCAATCTACATCAGATTTTGTTATTAATTTAAGAGAGCAACAAGAATGCGGACCAAATACTAAAATGATTTGTCACGAAGTATCTATCGCTAATTCATTTTATCCAATTGAAGATAATTTAAATAACAGATTATATTTAACATTAGGAGGGATATTAATAGGAGCACCAGTATATTATTTTATTGTAGCACCTGATAAAGGTAGTTATGTAGGTAGTGAATTAGCAACCGAATTACAAAATAAATTGAATACTGCTACTAATGGAACTGATGGAAACAGTAATTTTTGTACTTGTAGTTATTCATTAAAAACAAATAATATAACTATAAGTTGTAATTATATTTCTTACTTTTTTATAATCCATACAGATAAAGAATTACAAACTAATTATAGTTTTGGTGTTGATTATGATAGAGATTATCCTAATAGTATTAATGACATTTTAGGAAATACTACTGAAAAAGTAAATAGTACAGCAGACCCGTTTGTTAGTGGATTTATATCATTTTTACCTGTTAAAAATATTTATATTCATTGTAATGAATTAAGTAACGGAAACCAGTTATGTAGTTTTGGTACTTCATCAATAATAAAGAAAGTACCAGTTTTAACATCATTCGGCAACCTCATATATGATAATGAACTAATTTTAAATGATGCTAATGATGTTAGTATGCGTTCATTGAATAGACTTCATTTTAGATTTACTGATGCGTCGGGTAGAGTTTTAAATATGAATGGAACAACAAGTAGTTTTAGTTTAACATTTTTTGAAGGATAGAAAAGCATATAATAGATATTTTAATATAATTATTTATTATATACAAATTATATTAAAATATTTTAATATAAATATTTATCATATACTAATTATATGGTTAAAAATATTCAAATTATAGACGTAGACAGTGAAAATAATGAAGCACCTAAGGAAGTAGAAGAAATTAAAGAAGAACCTATTATTAATGAAGAAAGTAAAGAAGTAGAAACTAATAATATTATAAATGAAGAAAATAATAAAGTAGAAGAAGAACACGAACCAAAACAAGAATTAAAATCTAAAACATACTCAACTGAAAAAGTGGAATGTCCAAAATGTAAAAAATATTTAACAAAATACACTTTCAAATATCGTCATAACTGTAATGGAATACCAGTTAAAAAAGAACCAGACCCTAACAAAGTTGTTCGAAGAAAAATTATGCATCCTGCACAAGCAGAAGAGTTTAAAGATGATGTCTGTAATAGAGTGAAGGATAATTTACCAAAAGTTGATGAAAAAGAAATAGAAAGACGCGTTGAAGAACGATTGAAAAAACATTTAGAAACAACTGCTAATAAAGTATTTGAAACTGCAAAAGATAGATATATTAATATGAAGGTAGAGCGAGATAATAAAAATAAACAGAAAATTAATAATTTAGCAAATAAAATTATTTAATCTAATTATTATTATATAATGATTATTGATAAAAAAACAATTGCTTATGCGTCGTAGAGAAATTTATGACAATGTTGTAAATAGAATAACAGAACCACAAAATAAAGACAAACCGAATATCAGTGATGTTATTGATAGAAAAGCAGTTTTTGAAACAAACAAACCAAAAAAGAAGAATAAATATAAATCAAGTCAACATTACTATTATGAAGGAGACAACATGGCACACCAACCTAATTATACATATTTGAAAGAATTACAAGAACAATTAGAACTTCATAGCGCTAAAAAAGATTATGCTGTATTTCAAAATAAAAGAAGATATCAAGAAGAAGCACAGGCTTATTTTAATGAAATCCAAAGGTTGGAAAGTGAAAAATTGAGACATCACCCATCAAGTGAAACAGGTAAATCCTATTCAGAAATGATTAAGAAGAAGAAAGGAATAATCAATCAATTAAGAAAGGATTTTAATTTTGATTAAATTAATTAGATTAATTAGATTAATAAATTATAATCTAATTAATTTAATATACTAATGAGATTAGACAATGCACAGATGAAAACATTAAAATCACAATTGAGATTAAGACCGTCTTATAATGAACTGATAAAGGAAATTACAAAGGAAGAATTTAAAAATAAGAATATAAGAGATGTAATAGACAGAAACGCTTATTATTTTCGTGATAGTCCATTAGGAACAGTTTATGATAATAATACAGTAGATTTGAGACAACAACACTTTAAAAAAATGTTAGATGGAGAAAATCAAACAAAATATTTTGATATGGCAAGGGATGATGAAATGGATGATTTAAGAGACGGTTCAATACAAACACTAAGTGCCACAATGGATGATGCAGAGGAACAACACGAACGACAAATCAGTCAAATTTCAAAAAGACTTAGTAGTGAACAAATAGCAGACCTACACCAACGAGCACAACGAGCAAGACAATTAGATGAAGATGACTGGCAGTCAGTAGCAACCGCAAAGTCAAGTGATGATTTACCGCCATTGGAAGATTTACAACCAAAAAGAGTTTCAAATTTACAAAAAGCAAGAGCAAGATTGCAATTGAAACGATTTATTGATGAAGATAAATACAGTCCTGAACCAAAAAGAGTTTCAAATTTACAAATAGCAAGAGCAAGATTGGAATTGAAACGATTAGATGACGAAGATAAAAACAGTCCTGAACTAATAGAAATAAAAGAAGCAGAAAAAAGAATAGAGCAAAAAATGGAAACCGCTGGCAGTTCATCCACATTACCAGCAAGACAAACAAGAACACATAAGGAAACTATTGACTATTCAACAGATATAAACCATTGGAAGGGAAGCACAGTAAAAGAAGAAGACATATTATTTCAATTATATTTAAGAGGAGCAGGACTTACTGAAGAACAGGAACAACAATATTCAAACACAAAGAAAAAGGGGAAAGGTAAAAAGGAAACTGGTAGAACTTATTTAGTTGGACTGGTGGAGAAGCTTATAAACAGCGGAAAATGGACAACAGAAGTAAACGATGAATTGTTAAGAAAAAGAATGAATGATTGGAAAGATATGAAGGGAAAAGGCAAGGCAACAAAGGAAAAATAATTCATTTTACATAATTTATCAATAATTATATAAAATGATTAACAACCACAAGCAAGAATTAAGGAAACGCCCTACTTATGATGAAATGCTTAAACAAGCAATCACAAGCAAAATGAAAACATCAGTTATATTAAAGAAATACAAAAAATATATGTTATTGAATAATTTTGATTTTGATAAAATGGATTTAATGAATTATAAAAATAAAGAAAGATATATGAACGCTCAAGTTATGATGGCAGACAAGGCAACACAAACGCTTAACAAAGAAAACAAGGCAACACAAACAGACCTACCAAATGATAAAGCGACACAAACTTATAATGTTGATGATGAAACAAAAATATTAGGCGGTTCTTCAAAGAGTTTCAAAAGCAAACTGATAACCAAGGCTGAAGCAGAAGCAATAGCATTTACATATGACCCTGATTTATATGATGACGACGATGATGATGATGATAAAAAGGATGATGATATTGATAAATATAGAAAGAAATTATTTATTTTGATGAGGATTATAGAATTTATGTTGAGGACGGGTTTTAGTATAGGACAAATAGTAGCACATTTAACATATCACACTACATTAACTACAATTCAAGGTTCTGAGTTATTAGTTAATTTAACAATGAATTCATTAGTAACATCATACGATATAGCAACTGCTATAATGAATTGGTTGAATACAAATGTTAGTGAGGAAGTTGAATTAAACACAGAATCCCCTATTAGCGTTAATAGTTCTCCACCTATCACTGTTAATAGTTCTTCAACGCATACTGTTAATTCATCATCATCAGAAGAAAATTCTAATTATGAAATAGCACCGTTGACTGACATTCCTGTCCCTACTGATGCTGAAAGTGAAGATGAAGATAAGGATAAAGAAAAACAAAATCTAAAATAAATAAAAAATATTTAGTTGAAAAATCTTGTAAAATGTATTTAAAGAAATATATAATATAATATAATATATAATATAATATAATGAGTATTAAACCTGAAGATATGACATTGGAACAAATTAAGGAACAACTGGCACTATATAATAGATTGTACTATCAAAAGAGACGAGTAGAAAAAGACTTTATGGAAACCAAGAGAGCAAGTGCTATCAGATATAATAGGAGAAAGAAATTAGACAAGATAGCAGAAAACGGAGAAATTAATTTAAAAGATATTGATTATGAAAACAAACCAGAAGATTTACAGAATACAAAGCCAAGAAAATACAAGGAACAAACATATAAAATAATAAGCGTTGAATAAATAAAATATTAAAATATCACTTTTATTAATATGGCAAATATTAATAAACATGATATAATTAGTAAAATATATTATGATAAGTCAGGATACGGAAGTATCACAACAACCTACAAGGATGCTAAACAAAAGGAACAAAGCATAACCTTAAATGATGTTAAAGAATGGTTTAAAAAGAACATAGAACAGAAGAAGCAATTAAGAGGCAAAAATTCATTTATTGCTCCACATCCATACTTTGAATTTCAATTAGATTTATTTTTTATTAATGACATACCCAATCAACAATTTAAAGTAGGGATGGTTTTAATTGATATATTTACCAGATACTCTACAGTAATACCTATTAAATCAAAACAACCACCAGACATATTAGCTGGAGTAATGGAAGGATTACAGAAAATGAAAGGCAAACCAGAAGGGATTTATAGCGACGAGGAAGGCAGTTTATATAATAAAACCGTTGAAGATTACTTCAAGGATGAAGGAATAGAATTATACCGCACAAGAGGACATCCTAATTTTGCAGAACGTTTTATACGCACCTACAAAGATATGTTATATAAAAGAGTTGAAAAAGATGAAAAAGAAGGAAAGTAAAATATACAATGGATAGATTATAATTTTGAAATATTATTAACTTACAATAATAAAATGGAACATTCAAGTATAGGAATGACACCAAATGAAGCACTGAAAGAGAAAAACCACGCAACAGCAACAATAAAAAAATGGCAGTAGACACAATAAGAACCCGTAAATATCCCTTAATATCAATTGCCGACAAGGTTAAGATTTACAGAAAGAAGGGAATAACTGAAAAGGAACGAACTAGCAATTGGATGCCTACGATTTATAAAGTTGAAAGGATTGAACAAAAGTTAGGACAAACTTATTTTTATTTGGAACATAATACACGACCATTCTTAAGATTTGAATTATTGAAAGTTTAAAAATATATAGTTTTTGTAAAAAACAATTCTTGTAAAAAAAAAATAGTTAAAGAAATATTTATATAATAATATATATAGTATAATTATGTCCAAAGCTTTGGAACGAAACATTGGATATTTAACAGTGCTAAGGCGGAAGTCATCACGGACAGCAAAACATTCAGACCTTAAAAAAATAGATAGAGTAATTAATTTATATACCGAGAGGAAGATTTCAAATGTTACAACAGCTGAAAATTTAATCAAGGGTTTAACTTCTACTGACACAAAAGTTTATGATAAAACATATCAAAAATACAAGGATAATATTAAGACATTCAAGGAAAATAAACCCTTGAGCCAAAGAATGGCAGAAGCAAGGACAAATAAGGAGACGGGAGGGAAATTGAAGATAGATAACGACTCAGGAGGACCAAGAGCAAGGGAAGGGAAAAATACATATTTTGTTCAATTTATGTTATACATAGCAGAGCACAAAGACAAGAGAACCATAAAGTCCAAATATGCATTTCAACACAGACAAAATTTATTTTTTGTGAAACGATACGATAATTTTACTGCTACAATTAAAGCCGCTGCATTTTCTAAAGATATCATAGGTAAAAGAATATTTAAATTGATAGGCGACCCAAATACAGAATATGGAATAAGAGGCGATACAATAAATAATGAGTTTTCTAATACACTAGAACTATTACGAACTGACAAAGATTTTAAAAAAAGATTATGAACAGATGACGGCATTTTATGACGGTATAGATTGTATTAAAATATTATCAGTAGATATGGTAAATAAAGACGGCGAAAAATTTGACATTCTTACAGAAAATTTAAGGGATGCTACTAATGTTTCAATTTTTAATAGGTATATACATACACCTTTAAGGATGAACGAAGACACCATACATAAAGCAATTAGCAAGGGCAATTATATTGAAAACGAATGCTGGATTAATGCATTAACTGATTTTTACAGTGACACAATTATGAACGAAAGGACCCGTAATAGACTAACTAGAGAGAGAGTAGTTGAAATTATAGGTAGAGATAACTTTGGCGAAACGGGAGCAACCATTCAGGAGATGGAGGCTGTATTTAAACAGTTTAAAATTCCTTGTAGAATTTATGATTGTTACAATAAATTAATTTACAAATGCGATCCCGATATAAATAGTAGGCACATCAAACCATTTTATGCAATGGTCAAAAACAGTCATATTTACGCAATGAATCACGACTTAAAAAGCATTCAACAGAAACAATTAATAACCAAGATACCAACTGTCAAAGCTTCAACCGACTACTATATTAATGAAAGAGAGGAACCACCGCTTTATAAAATGATAAAAAAATATTGACGATATACTAAATATCAAAGTTGATGAAAAAACAAAAGAGATATATTTAGTATCCGAAGACAATAAGTTATCTGAATTATTTTTCAATTTAGTTAATAGTGGCTATGAACCAAGAATTAGATTTCAAGCTGGTATTATATCAGAAATAAAAATAAAATTTAACAAAACAATATATATAATAAAAACACAAAATTTAATAAAAACTTCTGCAGATGGATGTATTGCAGTATGTGATGAAACCACATATAACAATATGAATAAAGCAATGTTTAATTTTAATAAGTCATTGTTTAACTTATCTCATAAATCGTTTTATAATGACATTGATATTCAAATTTTAGACGAAGCCAGAACAGTTGTTCCATCTGGCTTATTGTGCGATAGGGGCGATATCAAAAATGAAATCGAAATCGATATATCAAAAGCATTTACTCATGCGTTTATTACTATATCAGAAATACCAGTATTTAATCAATTCGACATTTGGCGAGCGTTTGATGATACAACTGATATTTATGACCTACACGACTTAACGTTATATTATATAGAAAAGAAAACTACTATACTAAAACGGACAGGACGATTGCTATTTAATAAAAAATATTGCTTACTATATGGTGTATTTATGAAACAACTAGATAACATGACAAGAGAACGAATTAATATTTTATACTTTAAACAACCTTCATTTATTCACAAAGTTGAACATAAAAATATTGTTAATGAACTTTGGAACACAAACATTAGCGAAGACAATGAAGAAGATAAATGTATAAAAAAACTGGTCGCAAATGTTAATTATGGACTTTTAGAAAAAGGGGGGACAACTGACCAGAAGAGCACAGTGTTTAAAAATCTTAAGGAAGCTTTAAACTATCAGGCAGAGTATGGAGGTAAAATACATAAATTAACACATTTCACGACAGAACAAATTACAGTAGATGAAGAACAATATACAGCAGAAGAAGAACAGGCGTCATATTATATACTTAATTTAAAGGACACATCACGCTTAAGGAATGGTTTTAGGTATGTAAAAGAGCTACTGCTTCAATACCATAATTTTAGAATGTATCAAGATTATTCTAAGTTATATCAAAATGGTATTAATGTGTTCAGTGTCAAAACAGATGTGTTTACAATAGCGCGATCGGATATAACAAAAGCAAGAGAGCTTTTAATCTTTAATAATGAAATAGGAGGATGGAGAATTTCAAACGACGAATATATTAAATTTCCTACTGTAGATTATGAAATTACACAAAACGAATTAATACAAATACCAATTTATGAAAGTAAAACTATTGATATAGTAGATGAATATGACACAGATAATATTATAGAAATTATTGAACAAAATAATCCTATTATGATTCGTGGAGCACTACCGGGCACAGGAAAATCATATATATGTCAAAAAATGGTTGATAAAAATTATAATGTAATTTTTATTTGTCCTACTAATAAACTATTACAGGCATTCGAAGGCGAAGCAATGACAATAAATAAATTTTTCGGTATTAATTATGGAGATGCTAAATTAGAACCATTTGATTTTACAGATTTTGATGTTATAGTATTTGACGAAGTTTATTTTAGTAATTTAAATATATATTGGAGAATAAAGCAATTTGTAGAACAGAATAAGCACAACAAAATTATAATAGCAACAGGAGACACTAAGCAATTAAAACCAGTTCAAGAGATAACAAATACTCGAGACTATGAAGTATATACTGATAACATTATAGATAACATTTTTGAATATAATATTTTGTTAAAAGAATGTAAGCGACTTAACACACAGGAAGATAAAGATAAACTAAGAAATATTAAAATTGATATTGTTGAAAATAAATTACCTATTATGAAAGTTATTGAAAAATACTTTGAATATACAACTGACATAAGCAAATCAAAAAATAATATAGCATTTTTAAATACAACTTGTAAAAATGTATCAAACGAAATTAGAAAATTAGAAAATAGAAAAGATGAATATGAAGTAGGAGAATTTTTAATTTGTAGAGAATATACAACAACTAAAACATCAGTTTTTAATGTAAATTTCAAATATAAAATTGTTCATATTGGAAGCGATGGAATATTTACGTTGAAAAATGTTAAAACTGAAATTCTACAGTCTTTGTCAGTTGATAAAATAAGAAGTAATTTTATATTTGCATATTGTTCGACTTGTCATTCTGCCCAAGGCAGTAGCATTGATGATACCATAACAATTTTTGATTATAACCATTTTTTGGTAAAGAATTATCCAGAATGGATATGGACTGCAATTACAAGGTGTAGAGATTTAAACAAAGTCAAATTTTATAAATATACGAAAGATATTGATGATGTATTTAATCAAAAATGTATTATGAGTTATTTTGAAAGGAAAATATTAAACTACAAAGAACAAGACAGGAAAGCCAAAAGAACAATACCTAAAGAAGGTTATGTAAATGCGCAATGGTTTTTAAATAATATCACTAATCAATGTAATTACTGCGGATGCGGTTTTTCTATGGATATTAAAAACGGTAATATAATGACAAATCTGACAGCGCAACGTAAATCAAACGAGTTGTCGCACGAACTGAATAATATTATTCCTTACTGTGTTAGATGCAATTGTAGTTGTACATGATAATAATTTAAATAATATTTTAATATTTCTTGTAAAAAAAGTATTTAAAGAAATAAAAACTATATATATTATAATAGAAATGGAACTTAACAATTTACCATTAGAAATTAGATTGAATATTATGTCATATAACTGTTATGATATATGTCCTTACAGGTATAACGATATCATTAAACACCCTTTTCCAACTTGGGAAAAGGTAAAAAGAAATCCATTCTGGATAATGTCTTTGACTGAATATTTAGATGGTAAAAAATCTGAATATGAAATATACTTAGAATTAAAAACATTTTACGATTATTCTTACATATTTAATATTGAATATAAGTTTAAGCATCTATGGTTTATTAATAATATTGATGATATGAACATTAATGGTAGAAAAATACTGACAAGTCAATATTATGACGCTATGAGAGCACTTTTATCAATGATGCCATTTAGAACAGAAGCAGAATGGCATATCCGGTTTTATCATATATTAGGCACTGAAGACTTCTACAAAAGCGAAGAAGAAGTTAGCGATAATGAAAGTGTTGGTAGCTATTATTAATTTCATAACCATACTATGATTATAACATTTATACCCTTATATGTTATAATTATATTTCAATATTTAATTTTATTTCTTGTAAAAAATATTTAAAGAAATAAACACTATATATATTATAATAGAAATGGTTGAATTTACAGAGAAAGAGCAAGAAGAAATTATTAATAAATTCTTAGATATTGTTTTAGTAAATGACACTAAACAAGAACTCAAAAATAAATGTGATGCGTGTAAATGTAAAAACTACTTAAATCATAACAGATATAGAGACATTGGACACATAAATTTACCAAATAATATGTTAAATCATATTTACAAATTTACTTATAAATGTATTTTCTGTCAAAGAAGAGAGGAACCAATCCGTGAGATTGAATATGTACAAAATCATAATGTCGAATTCTTGAACAATGCAAATATAAAAAACTGGTTGTTTGTTATACAATGTAAATTTCCAGATAAAAGTAGTTTTCCTAAAATGTCTAAACAAAGATATAATTTAATGAAACGTATTTATGTTTTTCATTTACAGTATTATAATGGACAATCAACAACAGAGTTAAACATCAAAGAATTACTTAGAAAGGCTGGCTTCAGTCCAGTCAAAAATTATCAAGAACTATATGCCATTACAATAAAAATTAAACACGAATGCAAAATAAAATACAGCCCCGATTTTTAAATGTTTATAATCATACTATAATAATAACATTTATACCCTTATATGTTATAATTATAATGTAAGTATAGCGTTTTATATATTGAAGATAAAATCCTACAAGGTGGGCCATGCGCAACTCCGGAATATCCAAATGTTGAAAAATGATTAATTATTTGTTGTAAAATGTATTTAAAGAAATAAGAGCATAATACAGTATGGAGGAAATTGTATTCAAACATTGTTCAAGATGTAATAAATCAAAAGCTGTTGAAGAATTCACTGAACCAAATAAATTGTGTAATCTATGTATTGAAGACAATAGGGAATATCGTAGATGTAAAAAGGAAGGGGTTGAGAGAGCGAAGGAAGTAAAAGAACCGACCATAACATATAAATTAAGAAATTTTTACTGCGAAGTCTGTAAATATGAATTGAGATTGTGTAAGAAAAGCCAACACGAACAAACATTATATCATCAAGACAGATTAAGAAGAAAGGAACATCCAGAAGAATTTGAAAATGAAGAAAAACCAGACAGAATACGTTTTCAAGATGGTAAGGAGTATTTTAAATGCAATAAGTGTAAAAGCGGGGTTATGTCTTCTCTATGGGGTAGGCATTGTGCAACTCTAGAACATCAGAAGAAAAAAATGAATAACTCAACTGAAATTTTACGATAAATATGCTCAAACATATTTATCATAAGATTTGATGCAGGTAGGATTTCCAAGGGGCGCCTTACCTTCGCGAGATTTTTGGGTAGAATATTTTCGGACTTCAGATTTCGCGCTTTTTATCTAACTGCGCCTGGCCTATTCTAACTCCTGCTGGGAGCCGATTTGACCAATCGGCTCCCACAAAACCCCATTTTTTTTGGCCACCTGCTGGGAGCCGATTTGACCAATCGGCTCCCACAAAACCCCCCTTTTTTTGGCCACCTGCTGGGGGCCGATTTGACCAATCGGCTCCCACAAAACCCCCTTTTTTTTTGGCCACCTGCTGGGAGCCGATTTGACCAATCGGCTCCCACAAAACCCCTTCTTTTTTTTTTGGCCACCTGCTGGGAGCCGATTTGACCAATCGGCTCCCACAAAACCCCCTTTTTTTGGCCACCTGCTGGGAGCCGATTTGACCAATCGGCTCCCACAAAACCCCCTTTTTTTTTGGCCACCTGCTGGGAGCCGATTTGACCAATCGGCTCCCACAAAACCATAGCCTTTTGCAAATGGAGCAACGCATCATGCGTGCCATCAGGACAGCGTTTGGGCCAATCGCCCTGGACTCCCTTGCCATGCTTCAACCGCGGCCTTCTCGCGGCCCGCAGCGGCGGTTTTTACGCGAAACACGGGGCGAGAGATGCGGAGCGCGCCAAACAGCTCCGCACTTTCAGAAAACGCTTTGCTTATTGAGGCAACCCAAAATAGGCGCAACGCCTTTTAGATGTGGTGCCGGTTTTTATCTAAAAGGCAACCCATCACGTTCCCTCAGAGTCGCATGATAGCGCTGACATGTGTAGCTGCGACTGACTGATATTCGTGAAACTTTCTATGCCCACCCTCATTTCATGCGACTGGTTCGAAACAAAAGCAAAAGCATGTTTTGAGTTTACTAGTGCGACCGGTGGGAGAGCAGGGAAACGGAGCCCCAGGCTCTGGAAGAGTCCTCTTCCCCAAGCACAATGTCCAACTGCCAGCTTGGAAGAGCTTCGATGCGGCCCCCCCTTCGTGGGTCCGCAAACCCAATGGCAACAAGTGAGTCACTTGCTCAAAACCCGGTATTAAAATGGCCGTAATCCCAGAACCATGCTTCAAGAATTTGAAGCGGCCTCAGCTATTTATGGTTGGGATTGTCCCTTGCTACCCTCCTTTTACCCGCCAAAATGAAGGTCCTGGGTTGAGTTGCAAAACGAAGCCAGGTGGAACCAACTTGGAGGGGCTCCCGCATCCCCCAAGCGCACGCAAAGCGCTCGCTTCCGCTTGGCGCAGGGCCAAGCAGGTAGCCACAAGCAATGGTGACGGCTCTGGCCTTGCCGTTTTGCGTTTCCCATCCTCTCGAACATCTGTCCGTGTTCTGATCCCCCGCTAAAAGTGACTAACTTTTAGTGAGTTAAATTCGGAAATCCCCACTAAACACTAAAAGGCCAAAACGCTAAGGGACCGGATGGCTGGGAACCACCAACAGCCTGACCAAGGAACATCCTGGATAACTTGTTCCTTCGTTCAAGGCAGTGCAGGGCAAGGCAGGGCAGGGCAAGCAAGGCTGTCTCAGCCCACAGCTTGGTCATTCAACACCCCTCAACAGTCAAACGACGATCTCTGACCAGTGAAGCCATAGCGGACCGAAAACGTGGCTCTTGCCGCTGCTCCGAGTCAAGGAAACCTCCTGTTTGCTCAGTGCTTGTTGGCGCATGAGCTGCTCCCCGCTCTGCTATGTAACACTCAGCCAGGCCAATGAGTGTATTTGTCGAGTACCCTTTTTGCTTGAATTCTACGGGAAAACCAAAGGAAGGCCACCATGTCTCAGATTCCCTGCACTTGGTGGTTTGGTGAGGAGTGGTCTCCCACTTACCCTCCACAAGAACCACGGGCTAATCCAAATCCAAACCACCAATACAAATCACTGAGTACAGGGTTCCCTGATAAAAGGAAAGCCGCCATTTTCTTGCTGGTGCGATAGGCAGGGAATGAGAAATCGAATGACCAAAAAAAATGGTGGTGTCCTTTATTCGAGGACCAAAGCCTGGGTTCATTCCCAACACCCTGGGTCATTCCCTACTGAGCACCAGCAAGTCAAATTTGCACCACCCCCATAATAATGACCCCTGGGTCGTTCCCTCATTCCCTCCCGACCTATCGCGCCAGCAAGCTTTGCCCATGTTGATGCCAGTGTTCGAGGCCTCTTCACCACCGCAGCGCAGCCAGCAGAAGAGGGCGCCGCACCAATCGCGGGCCTTCGCTTTGCGTCAGCGATTGAACCACCCGGCTTCCAAGCGGAAACCCCAACAGAAAATAAGTGTTATTTATAATATGCATGTGTATGTATATGTGTATATATATAGTATTGTGTGCGCCTGTGTATATGTATATATGTATGATATGGTACTGACATATGTATATATATATATATGTTTAAATATACAGAATACATCTATACATATAACGGGTGTGTTTGAAGCAACTCTCAAGATGCACAGGTCTACGCAAAATGTGCGGTGAATTCAGCATTCTTCGAGGCATGGCTTCTTAACGAATAGGGCGCGTTCTGTCCGTCATGGTTTTCCGGGTCACGCAGGCCCATTTCTATGAAATCGCCCGATATCTGACTGTGCAGTTTGGCATTGTTGAAAACATGTGAGCCACAATAAAAACCCGGTATTAAAATGGTGAAGCCAGAACCATGTAAAGAATTAAGAAGGCGGCCGCAGCTATGTATGGCTGGGATTGGCCCTTACTAACCTTCATCTACCCGGGTTTTGATTGTGGCTCATGTGTTTTGTACCCGCCACAGGCGTACCTTCGGACTGCACCCACAACCAAGTGACCACGTGGCATGCCAAATGATAAGCACACCTTCAGACTTCATCCTCAGCCAAGTGAAGCGCCGCCTCGGCGAAACGGCGCCTGTACGCACTCGTCTATAGATATATATATATATAGATAGTATATATGTATATAGATATATACGTTCATTGGTGTTTGTAATTGTATTTGTTGTTTGATCTATTCCTGTATATATTGTTGTTGACTCATTTGCCTATCTATGTATCTATGTATGTGTTTGTTTGTTTGTTTGGTTGTTTGTCTGGTTGTTTGTTTGGCTGTGTGCCTACTTTGTTGCTCTATCTATATGTTTGCTTATCTAGTTACTTCTTTCTGTATCTGGTTGTCTATTTGTCTACTTATTTGTTGATTTGACTATCCATCTATTCGTAGCATCTATCAAGTCGTTGTGTAGCCCGTGTTTCCCTTGAAGGGGTAGAGATTTGGGGTTGCAACATCATCTTAGACAGCTGGTGACTAAGTGCCCTGCGGCGCCGCAGGCTGATGATGGTCATTGAATTACAACTTCGCTTCTAGGTCTACCAAGGTGCTCCGCCTCGCGAACCCTTCGGTCCCCCAACTCAACCACCCCCCCACCATGCTGCAAATCGGCATGCGGCAACTCGGTCACGCCGTTAAGGGGGCCTTCTCAATGGACACGAGGCAAGAGCTATTGGGCAACTCTGGCGGTGTGGAACTTGGGGCGGTTTCTCCCGCTCTGAGTCTGGGTTGGAAAAAGTCAAAAGAATCTACTCGATATAATGATTTGTCCTTGTAGAACTTGCATGTGCATCAAAACTTCTGACACGAGGGATGATCCTCGTATATTAACACCCCCGATAATGCATGTCCCCAAGTCCGACACAAGGCTTTTGGGATGGAGGAGCAAAAATCCGAACCCCCCTGCCCCGCTCAAATACAGCCCCCTTCCACTCTTGCCTGCTCGCAAGCAATGGCCCTTGCGTGCCACAGCCTTGCTTCCAGGCGCTTGCGCTTGCGCTCGAGGTAACCCTCCTTGCATCTACATGTCCCAAAAACAGTTTTGACTTGTCAGATTCTACCACAGTTTTGGAGGGTTTAATGTGGGCCTTGCTAAAATCCCTGTTACCAGGTAGAACCACCTCCACACGTCCCTTCGCCGCTGCTTGCACCTGAGGCTGCCACCAGTTGGCAGGCAGCTTTGGCCAGATTGCCTCCTGCGACCGAAGGCGGCTAGCGGCTTGGCGCGGGAGCAAAGCTGGATCCTACAACAAGCTCTTTGCTTTTTTGGAAATCCTAGGAGTTCGACTGGAGACTCCTAGGATCCTGCCTTGGGCCCGTCAAATGCTCATTTGGCTCCCAAATGCGACATCTTGCCACCTCTTCGGGTGATGTCCCACATAGATGCATCTCGCACGTACTCAACTCGCATCATGTTGGGAGGTGACGGCAACCCAGGGCCGACATCCACCATAATTATCAACATAATTCTCAACTGTGGCATAAGGAATGCCCAAGTAAAGAACCTGCATGAAGTCGCCATAGGCAGAATGATTGATACTCACCCACTGGATCTGCCAGGAGGCACCTTCAAGCAACTCTCCCGAAATCAGATTTCCCTCGAGAGGCTGCGGGGAGGCACCCACCGCTTTTGGTCGGTTACAACCCTGCAACAAGGGTGGACAGGATGGGAAGAGTATGCACAAGTGGACCAAAAGGATGCCGGGCATTGGAGCAAACCATCCATCAGATCCTGGAAGGGCAATCGTGCCATCGCAATGATGGACACCCTTCAAATCTCACATGAAATATCGAGAAGGAAAAAAAGAAGAAAACAAAAAACAAGAAAACATGCATCTGTAGGATTCAACTAACAGTAGGCAGGCCTTGCCACCCTAGTGCAGAATTGATCCCCCCCACAAGTAAACATCAAAGTGAGATCAACGACGCTCCACAGCAAGGAGATGGTTCCACAACCCCGGACTTGCTTCCCCAACAGGACATGGGAAATGTTGGTTGTGTCGTGTTCTACCCCTGAACTGTTGCGTAAAATTGGCCCGCCCCTCCCCCCCCCCACCCCCATGTCCCCCCCAAACGACTACCAGTTTTGCCCGCCGCCCACCTGTCGCCCTGTCAAAAGCTCCCTCCTCCTCGCTGCCGAAGTCCAAGGGCACCGCCTGCCGGCGGAAAATCCGTGCAAACGTCGAGCGCATCCGAATCCGACGGGATGCATCTCGTTTTCCTTAGGCCTTCTGAGTTGGGTTTGGAAGGCCATGAGAGGCACCTTCTGACTTTGGAGATTAAGGATGGCACAAGTGGGCAGCTGATAGATCTTTTTTGAGCCACGCCCATGTACGTACTGTTTCCATTGCCCCCTCTCTTCGACCAGAAGCATCGCAGCGTGTACGCCCGCAATCCGCCTTCGCGTGCGTGATCAGCAGCTGCCGCACCTTTGGACAGGGTCAAAACTGTTTTGGGATCCCATTTTGGTTGGTAGGTGGTGCATTCACCACCCATTTTAGAACCTATTTTAGTGGTTGGATTGAATCGGATGTTCATCAGGGTACGACTTGGATCCCATGGACATGTCTCAAGCTAGCGTGGCGTTCCTGTGGATTTTCCGTTGATTTCCAAGCAGACCAGGGGACAAGGGTACACTCAAACAAACACACACCCATTTGCGCCCCGGACGAAATCGATTGTTCCCAAAAAAAACACATGGGAAGATGAGGCCCCTCAAGCGGACACAAACGCCTATCATACGCTTCGTAGAAAAGACTAATTCCCTGAAGGAAACATTCTGAAATCACCCATGCGGCCACAATGCATCTTTGAAGGCACCCTCGTAAACCGGGAATCAGAACGCCGCGTCTAAATGGCCCGTAATTCAGGTCGCTGCATGTGTACTTCACCAAAACTGATATGAGAATATCAAGGCCGGATTAGTCACCGATTTCTGATCCTTGTTTTCCTTGGATTTATGCTATGATTCAACGTCGTCCCCCAGTTCGACGAGAATGGTCCATGGAGTCCACGGTCAAGGGCAACTCACATGGGGTGTCTCAAAATAGGGACCCCCCCAAACACAATTTGTTGTTGTTTCTATATATATATATATGGTTGTCCTTTAAACCAACCACAAACGGATACCCTCCGTAAAAAAAATAAGAAAAAAAGAAAAGAAAAGACAGAGCCACATGGCTTTCAAGCCTCACACACCGGGCATCCCACCAGGCTGGCGCGGGCACGGTGCTCGCTCACGAAGTGCGCCACATACACCGCCTCGGGACATCCGGCGCAACCCGTGGGCGATGGGGAACTTTCTTCAGGCATTCACATGGGGACTCATATGGCGCAAGCCCTGGTAAATGGAAACATGGACGATTTCACCTGCGGTCCATTTCCTAGTGATTTCATATGGGTGTTTCTCAAAATTAAACAGAAGAGGGGCAAACCGCAGGTCCATGTTTCCACTTACCAGGGTTCCATTTTGGTACTGGCTTTTTGAGCCACAGCCATATTATGGCCATCAAAATCCAAAGCCAAATCGTACCCCCAATGAACATCCGATTTAATCCCCAATAAAACAGGTTCTAAAATGGGTGATGAATTCACCTACCCCAAAATGGGATCCCAATGGCTTTGACCCACGGCCATTTGGGTGTTTCTCAAAGCTGGGGTCCAAATCCTCCAGGTGGTTTCCCTTTGGTTTCCTTTTGGAACCATCCGAAAAGGGGTTCCCTATTTTAAGACACACCCATGTGAGGTTGATCAACCATGGGAAAAGTTACCCATGGTCAACCCCGTGTCCACCAACCATTGTTGAGGGGGTTCCCGATTGAATCCCGCGCACCGCAGGTCTTGCACACAACTTGAGCCGCAAACCCACTGTGGCAGGCCCTGCTGCTGCAAGTGCTCACAATACCTCAGGCCGACGGACGCGAAGACTCGAAAAGTCCCGCCAAGTCGAGCCCAACACCCTCCACCCTCATAACTTGCAAAACTGAAAAAAGCCCGTTCAAAGCGGCCGCCCGGCCAAACCGGCTCCATCTCTCCCACCATCGATTGCACGGGGCTGCTTCCAAGATCCTAGCCCTCTTCCTTCCTTTGCATTTTTGTGAGGCCACATTCCACGGCTCACAGGAAAAGCCCACCTCCCCACCTCCCCACCTCCCCACCTCCCCACCTCCCCACCTCCCCTCCCCCCCGACTGGGCTCCCCGGCTGCTGCGTGAGGCGCTGAAAGGCCACGCCGGCCGGCTCGCCCGCCTCACCTGGAAGCAAAATCCGCGGCACCGGCCCACCTGGGCCTCCCCAAAAAACAACGCCGCGAAATGGACGTCGTGCATGAGTCAGCAAAACCTGAGATGAAATTGGGCGTGACTACCACCTACTAACCTTCAGCTACCCGGGTGTTGATGGCTCAAATTGCCCCGTGACATGCTTGGGAGCTCGATCCCGCCGACTTTCCCTCCCGCAGCCACATGAGGTTTTCTCCAAATTCAGGTTGAGTGAGTGGCCCCGCTTGCTGGCAACTCACAGCATCTACGCATTTGCTCACGTGGGACGCACTCAGAAGACGGGGTTGAGCCAAAACGCAAAACAGCACTACACATCGAGGATACCCATGAATCCCCCAGCAGAGTTCCTTTTGCGGAACGGTTCTACCACAACGGGAAGCCTAGGGGCCAGCTGCTGTTCACAGCAACTAGAGGGCACATGCTTGCACTTGAGGAGCGGGTGAACGAAAGCTAGCAGTTGTTGCATGAGATGGGTCGGTGACAGAGTGGATTCATAGGTAGCTTGTGTACAACGAGAGGCCCGGCAAGATTCGTAGGATGCGACACGCAAACGCACATGGTGGCGTGGCAAACCTTGAAAAAGGAAAACAACGAGAGGCGTCAGAAGCTGTCTTAAAGCACCTCTGGGTTCTGCATGCTGCGTGAGTTCGTAGCACCAAGTCCAAAACGGGCAAACCGAGACTGCTGAACACTGAGCCACTGCCTGGGGGGGGGGATGGACCAGGGAGGAATCGAGCCTGAGACCGGGGGGGGGGGAGGGGGGGGGGTCTAAATCATTGATGTTTTTCAATCTTTTCGGCTTAAATAATTGAAAAAATCAATCTTTCGGCATTTGAGCCCCTTACCTTGCTTACGCAAGGAGAAACGTCAGCTAGCTAAAGCTAGCTTTCGTGATATAGTTCACCTGTTCTGAGAGCTGACCATGTCGGAATCCTGTGCTTTTTTGGATCTCGAACCAGGCTCCCTCAAGCGCACAACGACCTTGATTGAAATTAACGCCACCAAGCTGCCCCATTGACAAGCAGAGCATTCTATGCTGGGCAAAGAGTGGCTCAAAGAACCCTCTCCCAGTGCCTTGAAGTGCCAACATCAAGACCTCAGTGTCACTGGCAAGCTGTCCACACCAAAAGGGAATCATGCTCTTTTAGGACCAAGAAACCACAAAACGGCTGCGTGTTTTTTGGAGGGCGCCAAGCTTTTTGCTTGGTTTCAATTGGACAACCCACCAGGAAAAACCATTTTGGGGAGGTTCAACCTAACAAAAGACAAACCCAAAGGGGGGCTTTTTCGGCGGCAGCTAGCTTAAGGCCCCGGCGGCAAAGTGCCAGGACAGCGAGATGTCCAGCGGATCGTTCCTCGCGGCGATCGAGCGAGTCGTGCGGCCATGGCGCGAACGTCCAGGGGCAGCGGCTGTGCTGTATCAAAAATCCGACAAACGAGAGAGAGAGAGAGAGAGAGAGAGAGAGAGAGAGGGAGAGAGGAGGGAGAGAGAGAGAGAGAGAGAGAGAGAGGGAGAGAGAGAGAGGGAGGGAGAGAGAGAGAGAGAGAGAGAGAGAGGAGAGGGAGGGAGAGAGAGAGAGAGAGAGAGAGGAGAGGGAGGGAGGGAGGGAGAGAGAGAGGAGAGAGAGAGAGAGAGGGAGGGAGGGAGGGAGAGAGAGAGAGAGGGAGGGAGGGAGGGAGGGAGAGAGAGAGAGAGAGAGAGAGCGAGAGAGAGTGAGAGATAGCGACAAAGCCAAGGACATGCAAGCACAAACGCGCACACAAAGCCAAGGACATGCCTTAGCCATCCCGAGGTATGGCTCACAAGTCTCGCATGTGTCAACATCGGCAGCCTGATGCCGATGGCAATCTGGAAATTCACTAATTCAGAGACAGCAAACAAGAGGCCCGCATGATTTAAATGGGGTCCGCACAAAGAGAATGGATTCCCTTCCAATCTCCAATCTTGCATCCGCAATACACATGCCAAGGTTGAGTTGCTATCTTATTGAGAGAGTGAGCATGTGTAACACAACAGCCATGTCCAATCACAGCAGGCACTAATTTCACGCTGAAAATATGTCAAAGAAAGGCATGTGTCTTTAACACGATCGGATCGCATGACGGACATGACAACGTTTAAAAAAAAAATGGAGAAAAAAAAGGACTGACCAGCTCTACCCATTTGGGTCTGCCTTTTGGGTAGGTGTTGAAGGGAAACCCATTTCAAGCGCAGACTGAATCTCCGAATCAACACTGCAGCCACTTCTCAAGACACTCAGAGGGCGTGAGTGGAAAAACTACCGATGCCAAAAACTAAAGCATGAGCAACGAAGAACCCACACGGATGTGTGTTTTTTGGTGGTGTTATTAAAAACCACAACAAAATGCTGGCACCCTAAAAGAAGGCACGCTCACATAATGCCAGATGCGCACTCGCTTTCGGCACCAACCTGAGCTCAGGGTGGGCTCACCCGCAGCTGGAGGCTGAGGTCGTGGCGTGTAGGTCTTGTAATCAAAGTGGACGACATCTGAGCCGTGGCAGCTCGCGGCCATCTCAATGGCAGTAAACCTGAAGTGGCACCGGGCAGGGAAAGTGCTGACGTCGCAGTGCCAGGATTTCCCATATGTGCACACAGTCTGGAACCATACAGCTACATACTGGAACTATAGTACGAATCATCTTGATCAATATTCCTGGCTCCCAGTGTTGACCATTTTCCCATTTAGCTGTTGAAACATCCGATCTTTCTAGTGGTTTCGCAACCAATGGTCATCCCATGGTCATGCCAGACCTTTTCATCAACCCATTGGCACCTGGGACTGAACTGGGCACCCGGCTGCAGGCTGCCGGGGTCATCCTTGGGCCGACGCATGGTGCCCGTCCAGAGCCCGAGGCAGTCGTCTGGCGCCCTGGTCGCCAGGACGTACGAAGGCACCTGGCGAGGTGGCCTGCTCCAAGATTCGGAATGCACCCGACGACAAACCACCTCCCAACATGTACTCCTTAAACATATGGGTATGGGTCAAAATTAAACCACCAGGAGACCGCAAGTTTTAGTCTTTGGTTCCATTTACCAGGGCTCCATTTTGGACACCTATTTTTGACCCACAGCCATATACCTTGATTGATGCAACAAACCCTTGGAGATATACCTTTGATCCAACAAACCAATCCTTTTGCGGACCTACAGCTCACGCCAACACGCAGCCCACTCTTTTCATAGGTCCAGTTGACTGAGGTTCCAGGGTTGTAGCTCTCGAAGGTTCCAATGGATTTCATCTGGGACCTGGTCTGTGTGTTTTGCCCCAAGGCCGCCACATCGAATGCTTTCTGACTATGGACGAATCGAGCCCATCCTACAAAAAGATTGAAAGCAGGGAGTAGAACACGGGCTTTCAAGAAAGCCGCCAGGATCCGAGCCCATCCTGCAAAAAGATTGAAAGCAGGGAGTAGAACACGAGCTTTCAAGAAAGCCGCCAGGATCTCAAGTCTGCGAGACAACTCAAACACGGCTTTCATCTGGCAGGCTACCACATGTTGAAAGGCCAAGTGAAGCATGTATGTATGCAGAGACAGACAGAAAAATAGAAAGACAAAGAACACACAACGGACACAGAGAAGCATGAGTGTTTCACGCGCGCAGATGTGTTCCTTGGCCATGATTGCGAACATGCTAACTGCGAGCAAAAACAACGTCATGTGAAAATCTACTAGCACTGACGCAGAAGTTTGATATGTCAGCATGAATGCATTCCAGGGCACTGGTCGTATCCTGGAGAGACTCCCTTGCCGCTTAACCTCGGGCGAGCTGCAACCAATGTCTTGAGAGACCGCTAAGGCAGGGCTCCTTTCAAAACTCAATTTGGGCGTATCTGGCTATGGTTCAAAATCCAAATCGTACCCCCAGTGAACATCCCAATCCCCGCTAAAATTGCTTCTAAAATGGGTGGTGAATTCACCTACCTCAAAATGGTACCGTTGGTTTTGACCCACAGCCATCTGTTTTTAGGGGACACGAAAAAGTTGTAATGGTCCCTTTAGTTTCCCCTTAAAACCCGGCAAAAGGGGGCCCGGCAAAAGGGGGGTCCCCCGACCCGAAAAAAGACATAGCCTCTCTCTCTCTCTACATGGAGGCTCTTACCAACGGTCATCTCACATTCTGCGTGCCAGACGAAAGGCACATGCCGAAAGGCAGCGCCCGCTCTGTGGCTGCACAAACACGAGTCTCACATCCGCCAATCAAATTGCATCTTCCACAAAGGAGTGAACATCAGGCTTTGTCACAAACACAACAAGGCCTTGAAAGCTGACTGTAGCTGAGGCCGAAACGGCATCCATGAAGGAAGCGACCACTTTGGCAAGCGCATCATCTGGCGGGTGGCTGCAGAGCAAGCGTCCAATGGGAAAGCTGAGGCGGCTAGGCTAGCCCATGATGCTCTCCATGTGGAGTGCGCGAGGGAACTCGTGGAATCTGTCGCTCCGGGTGCTTGCTGGGATTGACGTCAAGAAGATCAGCCGTTGGAGTCAACCCAGGCGCGGAATGTCCATCAAAATGTCCTTCCGAGCCCAGCCACGTTCCCAGATACGATACGGCCGACATCTGGCCCTGACCATTCACCAGCTTCCGACCCTGATTACTCCTGACCCCTGACGCATGTGGCCCTGAGCTGCAATGGTATCATGTATTCAGAGTTTTCGCCAAGCCCAAAGCGCAATCTGCAACAAGTTGCTCACTTTCCAAATAGGCGAGCGGGTTGTTGGTGTCGGAAGTGCGTGCTTTGTATCTGAGTGATTGTCAGGGGCCTCAACCACGTTCAGGCCGCTTGCTGATACACAAAGCCGCACAGAAATCTAGTTTAAAGAAATGACCCAACACCGTCACTGAAGTAGTCGAAGCAGAAATTCAATCTTGGCCCAAGGAGGAGAGCAAACTGGCCAACCTTCTCCGCTAGGCTGCGCATGACACTAAGTACTGTATGTGAAAGCCCATCAGGTCGGTGGAGCTGAACTCATCCACAAATTTGCCCTAAAAACTTGATGGGCTTTCTCAAACCTCCCATGCTTTAACCTTGTAAAGTGAAACTGGGAAGGAATTCTACCTTCCCATGCTTCTACCTTCAAAAGACTTGCTGAACTTTATCATTGGTGGTGATGATGGTGGTGGTGGTGGCTCTCTCCCGCCCCACCCCGGAGACAGGCAACTACCAGACCCCACGCCCTCCCAAACTGCCAACCTCCAGCGCTCTCCTGACTTCAAGGAGGCAGGGGGGCTATCCGGGTTTGTCTTGATGGGAACCCTTTGGTTATTGTTTGTTTTGCCCAGAAAAAGCCAAAAGGAAACCGTTTCGGTAGGAGCGGTCTTTGACTGTTACAAACAGGACATGCCTCGGTTAAAAAAAATGCCATCCTTAAGCCACCATGATCTTCCCCCATAGTGTCAGTTGAGTCGCAATCAAACTCGGCGCATGTAAGGAGTCCAACAGCAAAAAGTCAAGGATCAAACGGGCTGGGACCATCCCCCACCTTGATCTCTTTGGTCCACCATCCACCTGTCCCCCCCGTGGTCCTCCCTTTGGCCATACCAAAATACCACGCCGAACGCCGTGCGCCAGTCCAGGGCGTCCCTGACCACCTGGCCGGATGCTCCTCCCATGACCGCGGCTGACTGGCCAACCCTTGGACAACGTTCGCCGAGTGAAGGCCTTCAAAGGTTCCCTTCCCCTGGCACCTCTAAGGAGGCACCTGGAAGTTTGTAGGAAACCCACCTCAAAGGTCTTCCAACATAGCCCGCAATGTGAATAACCTGCTGGGCTCCATTTGGTTGCTAGTGGCTGTCGCAATTTTGTCTGATGTTTCTCTGTTCCCTTCCTCCCACCAACATGGCACCGGGGAGGCACAGGTAGAAGATCGTTTTTGTGTAGGAACCCCACCTGTGCCATAACTGGGAGAGAGGTCAACGACCCGCGGGCATCCGTGGCCCAAGCCGTGCCTCCAGGTCCCCGGCCAGCAACTGGTAGATGCGCCACAGCTCCGGGCTCATCAAGTCAGGCCTCGGACGAGAGACTCGCGGCGGCCGCGGCCTTCCCGCCCAGTGGGAATCGAGCAACAGAGGTGGATTTTCGGAAAGGCTTAAAGGTGTCGAAGCCTGAGGGCCAGCTCTATCAAACCCCCAAGGAAAGTGGACATTTGACATTTGACTGGGGTTTTCATGTGACATCGAGGTCTGCAAAAAAAGCCAATCTAGGTGCCTCGCCGTGTGAGGCATGGTCGAAATGAAGCAGGTTCCCCGCAAGGACGTGGCGAAATTGATTGTGTGAGGAAACTTGGTGAGTCCCCCATGTCCTTCCCAAATGGACCATAGACGGCCAGTCAGTTTTGACCAAGCCTCACGTGGACAAAAGTTTCCTGGAAGCTTAGCAAACCATGCCCTGGTCATCAGGACTCGTTTGACTTCTGGGGAGCCTACGTGTGGGCAGCTTTGAGAGCGTCCAAAGAAAGGTGCTCTCTTTCTCAGACCTTTTCTTCAAAAGGCCACAGGGGATCTTGCTGAAAGCTGGATGAGTAAACACGGCCAGCCCTACAAACCCAGCAAATGACACGAGAGCGACCCCAGGATGATCGCACAAACAGGCGTGCGCCATCGGAAGGATGGCAAGTTCACCAGTTCACCTGATCACATCATTCCGAGCTCCGAGCGGGAGCTAGAAAATGAAGATCCCCCAATGGGACGCTAAACCCAATTCGCTATTGGGGCGCTCTGAAGGAACGGTGCCACATACTGCCTCTTCAGTGGCCCAAGGCCAAAGACGGCTGCCAAGAACCAAGCAGATTGCACTGGACCATGCCCTTGTAACAGCCCACCCCGCAAGAAGTCAACCACCTGGCCGTGGTTGTCAAAACCGTTTTGGTTGATCCCATTTTGGTTGGTAGGTGAATTCACCACCCACTTTAGAACATTTTTTTAGTGGGGACTGAATCGGATGTTCACTGGGGCTACCATTTGGGCTTTTGACCCATGGCCACCTGAGTGCGGCGCGTTCTTTGGCGCTTCCAGTCTTCCACCTGCTGCCTGGCACGAGGGGAGTGAGCCATGCCGCCATGCCGCCCGCACCTCTCCTCCAGCCCGCAAGGCTTGGAAAACAAGTATTCTTTGCGTGAACACAAGCAAATGACCTTGCCCAGCCAGCTCAGCTTCGCAAAATTGGCCCAGCAACGAATCTGAAGAAACATGTGGTCTGGAGTCCGCTCAAGCAAAGTTGAAAGAGCTTGTTTTGCGTTCATCCAACATAGGCAGCGAAAATCCAAAAATAACTACTAAAGGGGCAGGATGCCTTGATTGAGCATCAACAACTAAATTGTGCCTCTTGTTGGAACTGCGTGTGGCATGGTTCCCTTCATGGAACAGTTGGCAAACAAACCCATTCCTGTTATGTAACCTTCGCAAGCCAGCGCCACTCTGCCAATCCTATTTCAAATCTGGTCGCTCCTCCTTCTACCAAAATGGCGAAAAGAAATCCATTCAAACGCCCAAGATCTTCAACATTGAAATGAAGCGACTGGAAGCGTCCAAGCCTGGTTCACACAGCTGGAATTTGGGGACGGCCAAAAGGATGTTGATCTTTTCTGGGCGATCTATGATCAAGTCTCAACACTGAGCCAGACCAATTGAGTCACAATGAAAACCCTTCTACCCAGAGAACCATGCTTCAAGAATTGAGAAGGCGGATATCCGCAGCTATTTATGGCAAGGAGATTGTCCCTAGCCTTCATCTACCCGAGTCGGTTTTGAGCACGTGGCTCACCTGTTGGTCTCGCCTCCCGGGTCCCCCGCCACCCCCGCCACACCCGCCCCAGGACTCCCGCCTCAGCCAGCGCCGCTGCTGCCCCGGCAGAAAGGTTCCCCCGCAGGCAGCCAGGATCTGGCCGATTTCAGAGGCGAGCCGAAGCGGCTGGAGCTTCGAAACGGATTTCGTGTTTGTTCCTGCTGGTTTCCCTCAAAGAAGCAGCCCTAAAACAGGCACCCTGCACCCTCAAAAAAGATGCACACCCATATGTGATGACACCAGAAGAACAGGACACCTTTTGTGTAAGACAATTTTGAGCGAGCGGCGAAGGGACAAGGTTTTTTTTTCCTCCAGCGGGGAGACTGTTGATCATTTTTCGGCAGGATGGAGCCCCAAAAGAGGACACGTCGCCTGAGTCACCTGCAGCTCATCCATCAGCATCAGCCTACTTTTGCCAGCAGCAACAAACAGCCAAACAGCCAAGCTCATGGCCGGCCTCTGGGCCCCCTCCAAATCATTTGTGCCGATGGAATTGCACGGCTCAGGCACCGTCCCCCTCCTTTATTCCTGGAGCCAACAAGGCACGCAAACCCAAACAGGCGAGCTGAGTCTGCACCAGCTGCATCAAGATGCATTTGACACAGATTGTCGCAAGCGCAAAGACGGGAAGGAGCAGTGTTGTTCGGGATAACTCGGGTTTTGCAGCAACTCATATGTATTCAACAAATTGTCGCCTGCTGGTTTAAAAAAAGGCAAGTTCAAAAAAGGGCGTTCGATGGCCATACAGTAGCAAACTGATGGACAAACCCTAGCCCCGCGCCCACAAAGACAACATGCGAATTGCTACGTTTGAAAGCGGAAAGGTTTCAATGGAAGCCATAGAGACTGACTCATTTGATCGGCCCGTCAAAAGACCATTCAGACACTCAGAGTCGGATGCGGACCAGAGGTGGAAGTGTTCAAGCACGATACAAATATCTCCAAGGGTGGGCTCGCATTCTTAGACTACATGGCATTGCGTTTTTGTTTTTTGCTTTTTTGTGTGTTGTTTCTTTCTGGCAGCGCTGTTCGACACTATGGGGAAAGCTCAAAGGCAGACGACTGGTTGGGACGGCACTTCGAGTGTCCCAGCATTCGAACGGCACTTCCCGGCAACTCCGCCCTCGCACCGTCGCCAGGCGGTCGAAGTGCGGCCCTGGCCAGAGGCCAAACCCTCAGCCAAGTGACGAGACCAAAACCCTTCCCCAAATGTTCAAACGAAACACATGCGACTTGCATGCGCGGAACCAAATCCGGTGTGCCTTCATGTGGGTGTATGTGCCCTCACCTTATGCCGGCTCACCAGCCAAAGGGAAGTCTTTACCAAGTGGTCAGCGCCCAAAACGTCTCAGAGGGGCGAGCCACCGAGCCGAGCCGAGACCCTCACCCCCCTCACCCCAAGCCGCCCCAGGGCCTTCCCCGGCGGCATTCTTCAGCTCCTTCAGCGCCGACCCCACCGAGTTGGCCGTGAGGTGGTGGAAGGCCGCCTGGCGCTCTCCGTCGCTTTGATCCGCCTGGCGTCCGTCCTTTGGATTTTGGTCACAAAAACGCCTGCCGATTTTGGTGGTTGGACCATGTTGCTGGGCTTGTCACAAAAACAGAGGAAGGAGATGGTCGGTTGAACATTTTGTGCCATCCGTTTCCCAACTGAGAACCCACCATCGCCGCAAATGCGAAGCCACGAGTGGCATGCTTGATTCAAGGGATTGAGCCGCGCGAATTTCCCTCCGCTGCAGGTGTTGAGGGAAAGTGGTGAGCTCATGACAGGGAAACCGGCCATCCCCGGAGCATCGATTTGATGTTTTGATGCGTACCGGTGCTTATCCTCAGGCTCGTTGGGAACAGGAAACCCAAAAGTACAGAGCCGCAAGGCCCCGCAAAATTTTGTCCGGAACTCCTCAAGCCCCGATCCCTGAGTCCCAAATTTGCTGCTCCTCCAAGCTCTGGGCATCAGCCCGCTCTGCAGTGACCAACCTCACGGGAGGAACGAACCGCTTGGAAAGAAGGGCCAACCCAACCCAAGGTCTCCTGATATTTGTCCTGCTGAACCGTCACCCCAGCAAAAGGAAACGAGTTCACTGATTGATGCAAAAGATGATGCTTAAAACCACAAGGAACCCGGCCAAAGACAGCAGCGGTAGTGGAATCGGAGCCTCGAAACTGTACAGCGGTGTCTGTGAACAGCAACGAGCGATATGAGGCCAAGGAGATCTCAATGGCGGCTGAAGAAGTTGACCCTTGACTCAAGCAGTTCCCTGCCGTTCCCTGCTTTCCTCGGGAAGGCTGACCAAGGCCGAGCCTTCAGGTCATCGGCACCCAAACGTGCCATCTACACGCTGCTGTCAGCCGGCAAATCATGACATCTTCGAACCAACCAAGAATCGCCTCACAAGCAAAAAGTCAAGAACCACCTCACCCCCCCCCCCCCCCGCCGCCCTTTCAAGGTCTCTCCCCCTCAAGATCCTCCGAGCCAAATCGGGTCGCGCGCTCCATCCTCCCACATAGCCAACCACATCTGGAGCTCCCCGCCCCTGCCGAAGAGGTAAACGCCTTTCCAGGAACTGCCGCACCGTGCGCCTGGCGACCGCACTTCGCTCCGAAGGGGGGGGTTCGGAGCCGTGAAAAAGCCCAGACGTGCAGCCCGGAGTTGGCCTTTGCATGCAAAAAGGCAAGCTATGCAAGACCATCCTCTTTCAGAGTATCCTTCCTTCAAGAAGTTGTGCGTATTGCTGCATCCATGGATGAGCCAAGTACCAGGAATATTCGGCCTTGCTCAGTCTTGCGAACAACCAAGAATGACGAAGGTGCTCCAGGCATACCAGCGTCCCTCGATCAAATTCGGAATACAGCTAATAGGTATCAAGGATTTCGACAGCTCTCAGCAGCACAAAACAGCTTGCTTCCTCAGTCTGTGCTGATATGCATGACTTCTCTCTTTGACCAGCAAAGAGGCAAAAGCTTGAGAGCAGGGAACAATCTTGGTGTTTCGCATGACTTGAGGGTCGTCCAGAAGTGGAAGCACTCACTTGCGACACGAGTTTTTACTCACTTGCGACTGAAACGCATTTTTTAGTCACTTGCGGCCGAAACCTGACTCACTTGCGACTATTCACTCACTTTTCAGAGCGTGCTCGCAGAGGGGCTGTCCCAAAAGGAAGGCACTGGCAGAACCGCTGTGAGTGTTCCGGACCATCCAGATATGCTACAGTTTCCATGGCCAGCAACTGCAAAGCACCTGCCAATCAAAGCCGGTGAACCTGGAAGTAGTGCCCGCATGTATGGGAAACCTCAATGTGGGCAAAAACCTTCTTTCCACCAACCTTAAGACCCGAAACGATTGGATGAGAAGGAACAAAAAAGACCTGTTGGCGTCACCTGATGGCTTCCCTTCAGCTTCTTTGGGGTCCTTCCGGGCGGACGGAGATTCCTTCCCCCGCCTATTTACGCGCGCCAGCCACCAACTCAGGCGCAGCATGGCCTGCGCGAGGCCATTCCGTCGCCAACGGACAGCTGAGTCTTGCTATCACTTTGGCATGTTGCTTTTTGACTTGAGGCACGACGAGATACCTCATCACCTCGAAAAGAAGAACGTGTTGTCGTCCCTGCCGTCGTGACTGTGGCTGTGGGTTGTGGTTGTAAGTCCGGTTTCGCTCGTGGGGCCGCCCGTGGCTCCTTCGTTGATGTCAAGCAAGGTCGACGGGCTTTTTTCAGCCAAGGAATCGCCAGACAACCAGCCCAACATGCAGTATGTGTTCTTCTGCTTTTTTCCTCTGCCGCCTTAGCTGCCTGTCCGTGGGCTTCTGCGGAACTGCTGATCAGTGTCAGCGCACAGTTGTATAACTGTGGACATATGTGTGAAGACTCCACAAAAGAGCAACCTGCAACCTTGCCAAAGCAAGGGGTTGGCCCAAAAAAAAGAAACAATCAAAGACACCAGTCGTGCTCCCTTTCCCTCAAACCATTGTCGAAGTGCATGTTTTACAATCTCTCCTTTGGGTTGTTCCTCGTGTTGTCTATGTTTCCCCTGCGTTTGTTATTGAAAATTTTGAGTGTTTGGTGTGTGTCAGCTCCACCGAGCGAAACAAAAGAAGACATTCATCAATCTCTCACCTCGTATCGTCCCGACTCTCTTCTGTAACCGTTGCATCCACACAGCGCCTTCTTGCTGAAGCCGCGTTCCACAAGCCACTATCCACTTGTTCCACTGGTCACTCCATCCCTGACAAACTCAAAAAAAGGATGAACCATTCATCTGCAGCTTGCCATCTGGTTTCCCCTGCTCAGCTTCTCCCTAGTTGGTGGTTCGGATTGGTGGTTTGGTGGTTGAGGAGGGGTTTTTTGATTTATCCTCCACAAGAACAAGGGGGTCAAACACCCAAACCAATCCAAACCGCCAACTGGGGGTTACTTGACCTGCTGTGTCGTTCTCATGGAGAAAAAAAAACGGGGTTGATCGACAAAAGCCACCAGAGAGTCTGAGTCCTATGATTAATCCCAGAAAAGTCAATGGCTGAACCCTATGAAAGGACGTGCAAATTGTGCTCCAAAGTATCCATCTGTCATTTGTGCTTGAAGTGCTTCGTTCTCGACTTTGTGCATCGTAGCGTGTACACATTGTCTGTTGTTTTGAACTGCACAAGTGGAGTGAGCATGATGTCTCAAGAGGCATGTATCATGCATAAGGCCGAATGCATGATCAGCTATTTGCCGGGAAAGAGCTGCATCAATGAAGTATCTGCCCGAGTGCCCATTTATGTGTATACGCACCTGTATAGGTGTATATATATGTATATACATATGCGTGTATGTCTGCATGTGTACATATATATATATATATATGTATACATAATAATATGCAGAGAGAGAAGGAAACAGGGAGAGAGGGAGAGAGAGAGAGAGAGAGAGACGGAGAGAGGGAGAGAGGGAGAGAGGGAGAGAGGGAGAGAGGGAGAGAGGGAGAGAGGGAGAGAGGGAGAGAGGGAGAGGGAGAGAAGAGAAGGAGAAACAGAAAGAGAATGAGAAAGAGAAGGAGCGAGAGTAAGAGCAAGAGCAAGAGAAAGAGAAACAGAAGGAGCAAAAGTAAGAGCAAGAGCAAGAGGAAGAGCAAGAGCAAGAGGAGGAGCAAGAGCAACAGGAAGAGCAAGGGAAAGAGAAAGACTTCTGAAAGGAAAGAGAAAGAAAGAGAGAGAGAGAGAGAGAGAGAGAGAAAAAATTGCACAAACGTGTGTTTCTACACAGGTTCGCCTCAAGTTGTTTGATGCACTGATGCTCCAATGCCCCTACTCGACACGAACCCGCGCCTGATGCTTACTGCCTAAGGTCAAATGGCGAAATCCATGCCGTGGCCGTCCAAGAATCAGAGTTTCGACGCGGAAAAAAGTTCCAGAGTCGGGTCAACCGCGATCAGTGGACACAACAATTGGTGTGACATAGTGCTTGAAGCGGAAGGACGCCTGCGATCAAACGATATTTCTGTGGGTAAAAACCCTGTACCCCTGGCGAACATCAAATAGGTGGCAAATGGATGCTCATCCACCCCAGAATGGAGCCATAGGTTTTGCCCCATGGCCACATGTGAATCCACATCCTCTCCATGGTCTAAGTTATCCGGTTGTCACTCGCCAATAAAAAAAAAATGGGCGCTGTTCATCGTCAGGGCCCCCATCCTGGAAGTTCCAAACGATCCTGATGTGTTCGCGGAATTTCTCGCCCATCAAGCACTTTCATCAAGCACTTGCTGAGATACGCACGGGCTGCAAAAAGGGCATTCGCCAGCTCGAACGCCTCCGCAGCAGACAAAAGAGGGAAAGGAACAACAGCAAGCGAGTGTGAGCAAGAGGAGGGGAGCGAGGAAGGGAAGGAGAAGGACGGAGGGAAGCCGGAAGGCGAAAGACATAGGGAGAAGAAGGAAGAGGGCAACAAAAGACAATTCGACAAGAAGGACGGAAGAGAGGGAAAAAAGAAAGAAAGAAAGAAAGAAAAACTGGAGAGCCACCACAAAGAGAAGTGGTTTGCCTGCATGCTGGTTTTTTACAGATCGTTGCGCGTGGTGAGTAGCTTGCCACGACTTGTTCAACAGCCACATTCTATCAAACTAGACAGTTTGTTGTGCTTGTCTGGATCACAACCTTGTGCCCTGATCCAATCCGATTAGGTAGCTTAGCAGCATACTGAGCATACTGACAAAGCCACTAGCTTCGTGCCAAAAAAACGGAAACAAGCCAGGCACGCTTTGAGGGGCTCGTGTGTATTGGACTGACACACTGCTCAAACCACTGGATTTTCCCACGTGCCTGCAACACTTCTTGCTTGGGTCAAGGAAAACAAATTGGGGCTTTGCGACTGCGGCAGCCACACCCGCACTTGCTTTCAGCCTCGTGATCACACTGGGCTGGCCGGTGTTTGGAAACCTTGGGCTTGTTGATACAGAAAAAAAGGGGTCATCCTGCACAGAGCGGCAACAAACAAGCACTCAAGCAAACAGAAGCCAAAAACCTCAAGGAGCCTTGTTGCTTGTTCTCAGGGAGTGTGAGATCATTCCCGCCAACTACGTGGAATATGATATAAGTTACAACCAACAACTGTTGTCTAACAACAATTCCAGAAATGTCACATCCCACAACAACGACAGCGCGAAAGCGGTAGCAACTGCTGGCGACATGGCTGCTGGGCACAAGCAGGATCCGCTCTTCTCGATTCCGGCCATACGATCCATATAGGGTAACACAAATGTGCTCACAAATGAAAACACAAACTCACAATCACGCGCGCACACACACACAGACACACACGCACTCGCCCACACTCCAATGCCATGGTCGATCAACTACTTGGTGACTTGCGTGGGGATAGCCACGCTTTGTCCGTATCATGCCTGCATCCAAGATCACAAGCGTGTTCAAGCGGAATGAACCCTCCACGTGTGTATTTCTACATATGTCCAAACGTTGCCAAAAAATAATGAAGAAAAGTGCGGATCCTTGTCCTCCTTTACACTGGAACAGCCCGATATTTTTAGTTTGCGCTGTGCCTCGGCGCCCACTTCACCAAAGCAGCCCACAGCGGCGTGGCTGTACTTCTCCAGCAGCGCCTAGGCTTCGCGCTTTTCTCCTTGCTTGAAGAATTGCCGATGGACCACACTATACACTACTAAACTACTACTGCTACTACTACTAGCACTACTACTACTACTACTACTACTAATAATAATAATAGTAATAATAATACTGCTACTACTGCTACTACTACTACTACTACTGCGACTACCACTGCTGCTACTACTACTACTACTACAACTCATAATTTAGACTGTCGTCTGAGGGGAGGAGTAGTAGTAGTCGTAGTAGTGGTAGTATGTCTTTCTTGCGCGTTGTTTGCTGATATTCATTTGCGTTTGATTTACTGCTGTTTGTTTGCTATTGTTAGCGAAGTCTGAAATTACAAGAATTGAGACAACGTTCACCAATTTGGGCTGGAAAACGACCTTCCAAGGACTCCCAGCCTGGTCAGCTCTAAGCCCGAAATTCCACACCCCTTTCCCATGGCGGATTCCAACCAGCCTTGTTCCACATGGGCCTTTTTGGTGGCATCCACTCACGCCGGCGCATAGCGCAAGTTGGCGCGCTTGACTCGGTCTTGAAAACACGCGCGGGTCACAGGCGCTTCCGCCCCTCCCTGTCGTGCGTGCAGCTATTGAGTCGGGCTTCGCAGGCTGACGTCTTTTTGTCCCATGCCTGTGAGCAGCCGCACCATGACGCGCACTGAACTTGGGATGGCACAAGCCATGTTGGGCCTAGAGAGGCGCGATAAACCCGCAGCAACCAAATGGCCTGCACGAATCCAGATAAAGAACTCAAAAGGGCCCATTTATAGGAGCCTGCCTTCGGTCCATTTAGGGCTGCTGCACCTTCTTCAACGGGCGTCATCGTCACTAGTCGCAGAGAGAGATGGCCTTGCCTGACCAGCGCCTTTTTGGCGCAAACCTCGGCCGTGACAGCGCTGAGTCCACGAAGGCTATGGCGCCTGCCAACGCGGTCCAGGCGATCCAGGTCTTCCTGGCCTCAGCCCGACTTCGGTGCAGCCACCGATGATGGCGTACGTTCTGCTCCTGCTCCTGGATGTACGTCACGTTTCCAAGGTTCAACGTGCCAAAGTGCCTGGAACGTCGAGGCCCTTGACTTTGTCCACATCAGCATCTTCTTGGCCGTCGCGATGTCGCCGTGCTTGGCCACAATGCTCGCATCCCAAGCGGTGTCCACGTTCGCGGAGAAGATCCGAGCGCCGGCCCGCTGGACCTCCGTGGCGTGCACGTTTTTGCTCGAGGATGCCCGTGCTGTTGAGCAGATATCCGTTTGGATCCACCACGCCAGCCCGGTGCCCTGTCAGATGAGTCCATCTAAGGGTTGATTTACACACCCCTTTTACATACCCCTTTTTTGCAGGAATACTTGGCGCCTTTTTCTACTGCTTTCTGGTCTTTGGCTTTGGTGCAAAGGTCGGTGGCGCGCTTTCGCGTCCCTGGGAGCCGCGGTCATATTATGCGGTCAACCAGCTTTCATCCAGCCACTCTACTGGCAGGACCCAGAAGTTGTAGTCATTGAAGGACGTCCCGTTCCATTCCACGGCTACATCACCCCCCGAGTCCACAAAGCAGTAGTTGATGAGATCCCTCAATGAAAATGAAAATCTGAACGGCGCATGGGGATCCGCGAGGGACTGCGTGAAGCTAACATCACGAGGCAAGTAGCTGGAGGATGCAACAACAAGAAACACATCGCCAGTTGTGGAGCGAACCGACGAGCGATGGTCCAAAAGCTCGTTCACAACCATTTCGCCCATGAGCCCTTTGTTGAACCGACGATCATCGCTAAAGATCGCCGGCACGTTCGGGCGGAATTCCTGATATGGCCACAGAGTTGCCGCCGCCAGCTCGCACAACATGTAGACGGTGGCATCCTCGAAGTTCGACCACAGCACGATCGTCGTCGCCGCGAAATCGGAGAGCCACCCTGTCATCGGTTGAACAGACTCACGGAGACTGCGCACAGCCGCGCAATCCTGGGCTAGGCATAGCAGCAAGACCAGGAGGCGCTTCATAGCTGCGCTGACGGCCAAACTACCTGCTGCCTCATTGCCCACAATCTTCAGGTGAAGGCATGCGGCAGCATAGTCCTATTTTCTTTCTAGGGGTTGATTCCCTGTTCTTTTTAGCCATCGTTCTTTCCAAAAACCGGCCGTTTTCCTGGGTGTCCGGAGGTTTTCTAGAAAGAAGGATCCCTGGAAAGAATGGAGAAGGTACCCAGTTTTCATTGACTCATTATTCGAAAAAGTCGCCCAGACTAGTAGGCTATCCTCTCGACGCTCAAAACTCCACCTGGGTTCTAACCTGAATTCTAAATTCCCAAAGCCCCGGAAAGCCCTGTAGAACCCCACCATCTGGCAGGCTAAGAATTTATTTTGGACCCCTTGGGCTTGCACTCGCTCTGAAATTGTGAGGCAAGCTCATTCTCCAACAAGAAAATAGGGTCCTTCTCAGACTCAAGTTAACCATTCAAGACAACATGGCATGGCTTTTAATGTGGCCACGGGCCAAAATCCCGCACCCCCAGTGAACATCCGATTCAATCCCCACTAAAATAGGTTCTAAAATGGGCGAATTCATCTACCCACCAAAATGGGATCCCAGTGGTGTTGACAACCACAGCCAGGTACCCTCTCTCCACTGACATGGCTGACACAAAGTCCCAAGAGGAAGCTGACGTTCTGGGGCCCCCGCCTGTGCGTTGCCGCCCGAGGGCGCCAGCAGGGCCGGCGCTCCGGGAATGGGACTGGCCGGACGGCTGGAGGACACCGGAAAAAGAAGAAAAAAGAGGGGGGGGGGGAGGAAAAAACGGGAAAAGCGTGGAACCTGACGTTTGGGACCCGGTCCCTTTAAAAGGAAAATGGTCCAAATCAGGGGCCCTCTGTCAGGTTCCATGTTCATTGGTGGGATGGTAGATGGCACTGATGATTCGAACCGAACTAAACGAAGGGCCATCGATTTTCAATCAAACCGACCCATGGACAGCTGTGGACTCAGTCCAGATAGGAATGACCAAAGCACAGGAAGCCCCAAAGGCGGCAAAACGGACACCGCAGCGCGTATCTTTTCTCTACTTGTCTCGTGCTGCTTCTGCTAGCTCTATGAAGCGTTCCAATCGCTTCCGGACTGATCGGAGGGTCGCAGTGATGTTCCATGCCAAGTCCTGGCAATGGACAACTGCATCCTGCCCAAGCCGCAAGCCTGCTTGCCTATTCAAGCTGCTTAGAGAAGCCCAATTCCGCCTCGCTCGCTGGCCATTCGCCGGAGCATTTTCAGGTTGGGGCCCTGGAAGCAAGCTGATGTACCACTGGTTGTCGCGCGGCAATGCGAGTTTTCTGCGATAATATCCAGCATGTAAAAAGACTTTGCATACCTGCCCAGAACTACTGCGCGAAACCTCTGAGAATTGCTTTGGCCACCCGATAGCAGATTCATAATCCTAATCCCCCCCATCCAGCAAGGAATTCCAAAGCCATCAACACGGAGGAAACCAAAGACCCCCTCCAGAAAAGCTTCTTAGAAGGTTTTCAGGGGCTCGAGGAAAGGTTCTCAGAACCTTTCTGGGGGATACTTTTGACCCAAGATTAACAAGCCCCTGACTCGTCCTTTTGAAGCCGGTCATCCTCCAATCAATCTGCCAGGTTCTGCATAAATTTGGGTGCAACATTTAAAAGGGATGATAAACCAAGATGAGGGAATTGCGCCAGCTACTTTCACCCACTGGATAATGTCTCTGACTCAACCCCTGTCCTTCCTTTGCGTAGCCTCAGTCCATTGTCCACAAATCAACTCGGACACCCTGTCTTCGTTGGCTTCAAGGCCCCCAAATAAAAATATCGGTTGGACTCCACTCCCCCCAGAATGCCCCCCCTCCAAAAAAAACAAAGGGAAAAACAAAAAAAATAGATTGGACTCCACTCCCCCCCCCCCCCCGCCCCCCCCTAAAAAAAAAAAAAAAAAAATGAGAAAGACACTCCCCCCCCGCGCCCCCCAAAAAAAGGTTTTAAAAAAAAGAGAAAGATTGGACTCCGCTCCCCCCGCGCCCCCCCAAAAAAAAATGAGAAAGATTGGACTCCACTCCCCCCCCAAAAAAAAAAAAAAAAAAAAAAAAATGAGAAAGATTGGACTCCACACCCCCCGCGCCCCCCCCCCCCCCCCACCCACAAAAAAAAAAACTAAAAAAAAGAAAATAAGAACAGAACACCAAACTCGGACTCCGCAACACCTCCTGAACAAATCGATCGATCCCCGGGCGACGGCTCGGTCCTGGGGGTCCCGGCCAGCGCGCAGGGCCTCGCTGAGCAGTAGCGCGTTTGGCCGGCCGAAGTCCACCGTGGCCGCATCCAGCGCGGCGTTCAGCGCGTTCAGCTCTTGGCCTCGATATGGGGCAAGAGGCCAGATAGACTTTCGATGCTTTCAGACAAGCTCATACCATTCACCACCCTTGTCAGGTTGATTTAATGGGGAAGCCCAAGGCAACCAAAAAGGACACCAAAAAGGGAACCATCTTTGACATATGGCTCTGGGTCAAAACCAATGGGATCCCATTTTGGTTGGTAGGTGAATTCGCCACCCATTTTAGAATCGATTTTAGCGCTTGGATTGAATCGGATGTTCACTGGGGGTACGATTTGGATTTTGACCCATGGCCATATCTCCGCGAGCGCTGGGTGGGTTTCGTGGCTTTTCTTGGAGAGTTCAATCGGTTTTTGGACGGGTTCTTCAAAGTCGGTGGGTCTCGTGGAGAAGAGATTCTTGGAGTCTCGAGCTTAGGGTGAGTTTCTCCAAGGTCTGTGTTTTCTGGAGGCTTCCGTTTTGGATGTTGGAGTTTCGTGTTTGTTTGTTGTTGTTTGTGGGGGGTTGGATGGGTGGTCTTAAAGGATGTGCAAAAACCCAAGTTCATGGGGGTTCACCCCTTACATTAGAATGTGTGTGGGCTCGATTGAAAGGGGACCCGCAATGAAAAGGCTGGTTTCCTTCACCAAAACAAGACACGCCCATTTGTGTCACAACCCACCAAGATGGTGGTTCGTTGTTGGTATCCTTAAATCTGAACAGGCTACACTCAAAAAAGCGCATACCCAAATGGTGCTTCCAAATTCTCAAACCTCCCTATATTTCCTTGAAACAGAACCCCACCAAAACGAAACTCGCTTTAAGCGAGCCCAAAAAGTGATGTGCTAAGCCAGCAAAAGAGGGCATACATTGTGGGATCCTGTTTTTGGTTGGTATGAAAGGGGCACCAAAACAAAACTAACCATTTTGGGGGACCCTCTTTTCTGAGAAATACCCATGTGAGTGATCCAAATATCTGGAGGCTATCAAAAAGCGGTTCACCAGCCTGAACTACTGAATCCCGGTAAAGGGCATTCATTCTGGTTGGGCTCCTTCCAAACGAACCGTGAAATAGCTGCAGAAATACGCTCTCACCCAGGACATGGGAAGGATCAAGATCTGTCACGTAGGAAATTGGGAGAGTGTTGCATGTCCCTGAAACTACTGAATATACTCAAGTTGAATTGCTTTCCAACCCTTGGCATGCCAAAAGCTGTTTTTTGCGGCCCCCGAAACTAAAAATGAGCAGAAGCAAAACAACATCAGGCAGGTGGTTTTAAACCTGGCAGATGGTTGACAAGTCGCCAGTTCAGGCTTTCCAGAAGTTCTGCGCAGCATCAACCGCCTCTCCACTAAACCGGGCCAACAGCGAAGATTCACAGCCCCCCCCCCTCAAAACTAAAAGTATCACTTTCAAGAGGCTTCCTTTCGCCGCGATAGCTCAAACTGCGACCAAGAAAGAAACCACCAAGGTATGGGTGGGGGTGAAGAATAGAGTAACCCCAAAATGGGTTGCCTGCTAAAAGGAAACAATGACTAAAGCCTGCGGTCAATATCCTGGTGGCATTATTTTGACCCATTACCCATATGGTTCGCAGTCTGAGAGAAGCAACCGACAACGTGTCATCCCCCCCAAGGACATGGGCAAATTGGGCCATGCCCTTGCCAAGCCAACCAGCTGTGAAACTGGACAGGCATGAAAAACTTGTTATGTTTTTGTTTTTTTTACAGCTTGGAACAAGGTGCCCAGCACAACGTACGCTTGCTCTGCTTCCTGGAACTTGTCGTCATCCTCGACTGTGCTCTCCTGCTGGGACAGGATCTTTAGAACCTTGCCCAATCGGTTGGAAGATCCCTTAGGTATTGTTCCAAACAAAGCCCCGACAAGACAAGGACCCGTGCGGAAAGCCTTGAATATGCTAAGAGAATGCGCATTGGATCTTGGCAACTTCAAAAATATATCTTTGCGATCAGCTTCCCAGCTCGCCACCAAAGCTTACTTTGTCATATTGAAGCACAGCTATTGAAGCTTGGCCTGTGCAAACCACACAGCAAAACCTTCGACTCGCTGCCACAGCAACTTGCTTCCCCCGGGTCCGCAGCAGGCTCTCCGAGAAGTTGGCTCCTCGCAGCTGTCGCTTCAGCCGCTCGAAGTCGCTCGAAGCCTCGGAGTCCAAAGCCGCCAGCACTGCCGCGGCCTCCCGCAGCCCCAGCCGCGCCTCGGCAGCTTCCGCGGCCTCCGCGCCTGCGGCGGAGGGCTCGTAGAACTGCCCGGTCTCCCAGAAGTAGCCCTTCAGCTTCAAAGGGTTGAAGGACTCTGCCCGCGCCTCCAGCGCGCCAAGGCCCGCGCCCGCCGGGAAGAGGCAAAGACTCCGCCGGAGAAGGAAGCAAGGCAACGGCGCCCCCACAAACGCCAAGAGCCACGCGCAGCGCAGGCCATGGCGCCGCGGCAACATCCTGTCCCAGTGCCTTGCGTCTTTGCAGCTTTGCAACTAGTCCCTCACCTCCCTCCCTACAAGGTGTCCAATGGTTCCCTAACGTCTGATCTTATGTTGTCTGACAAGGGACTCCCTCAGACTAGACGGCTTTTGCAAGAATGGTTCTGGCTTCATCTAAATTATTCTGCATCTATACTCAGGTCATGAGAAAACTGACACTCTTCTACCAAATATCAGAAACTTCACCGGTTCAGAATCTGCCCTGTGCTATCTGATGCTTCGCGGGGAGTTGCCGCAGGCCTCTCTGCCAAATAACAAAGATCGCTCTGGAGTGAAAGCCGATGCGAGCAACAGCAAGCACTCAGAATCAAACTGCCCTGTTTGGGAACACCCTGGCTAGTGGCAAGGCAGGATGCCATGAGACGTACATATTGGCACATCTCGACGGCATGCCGCAGGATCTCTTTTGCGTTCGCACATACTGTCAACTAGGGACCTTGTGAAAGCAGGTGTTCATTGATCCCGGCAGCCTTTAGCTTCGAACGCTTCCCCCAAAATGAGGATGGTCATGGCTCCTTGCTTCGCAATGCAAATTTCGGAAAGCTAGGGGCACAAAACGGCCCAAACACCAAGCACCTGCTTTAGGCAAACATCTGCTGCAAACAGAAACTCATAAGAAGCAAGCAAGGAATCTCCAGTGGGTGTTCTCATTCAAGTTTCTCCATTCAGGTCTGTGTGCGTGTGTTCTTGTATTTGTGTCTGTGTGTCTGTGTGTGTGTGTGTGTGGGTGCAGGTGCGTGTCCTTCCCTCCCAAACCCCTGGCAAACTCGCCTCGTGGAGGAGGACGCAAAGCCCGAGTCGACCTGCGCCTGCAGGAGCGCCTGGCGTATGCGAGCTGAGTGGTCGCCTGGTGAGACTGGGGGAGGCATGGCATGTTTGGCGTCCCTAACACACCCCCCCACTTGTACTCGGGCTTCACAAGCACTAGAAGCTGGCTTCCCTGGGATCGCAGGAACCAGTCAACCTGTTAATTCCCACCAGGCTGAATGAACCCCAGAGTAGGTCAACCACATCGCCCGAGGACTTGGCCATTAACACGACAACAAATGCAGCCTCTGCTCCGTCGCTGGGCTCCTGGCGAACCATCTGCAGGGCAACGGCAAACGAGAAACCAGTCCAAGACAAATCCATCCACTGGGCAGCAAGTCAAGTGCAGCTGCTCTGATTGTGGTTCAATCGTTGTTGGGTGTGTGTGTGTGTGTGTGTCTTTTTTTTGGGGGGGACGCACAAAATCTTGGCTTTCCTGTTGGTTTCCCTTTAAATCCACCAAATGGGGGCACCAACGTCCGCAAAACATGACTATGCTTTAAAAAGCTCCTCCGAACTCCCAAGACATGTTGCCGTTCTCACGTCAAGAACTGCGAAACACATACCCTTGGTGTAGGGGTGTGTCTGTTCTTGAGGGTACCTCCCTCCCACTAACATGGCACCTGACAGGGGGTCCCAAGAGGAAAATGATATGACCTTCCAGCCCAGCAGTTGCTATAGTGGGAGGGAGGGTACCCCTTTGAGGGAAACCAACCACCACTTTGGGGGTGGCCCCCAAAAACAAGATCCCGCAGGCCCGGCACCGTGTTCGCCTCCTCCGCCCTCCCTGCACCTCAAGCCATTGGCTTGACTTGAGGGGCTTGGAGTGTGGGTCAAAAGCCCAAAGCCCGTATTCAATCCATCCACTAAAATAGCTTCTAAAATGGGTGGCGAATTCCCCTACCCCAAAATGGTACCCACAGCCATATGAATGTATGTCAAAGACGGTTCCCTTTTTGGTGTCCTTTTTGGTTGCCCCTTTGGGTTTCCCCTTAAATCAGCCTGACAAGGGTGCCCAATGGTACGAGCCTATGTGGCTTCCTTACAAAAATGTGACGCTGCACCCTTGTTCTTGGCTGCACCAAATATCACGAGGCTCAGCGAGATGAACCACAAGTCGGGGCGTCAGTGTAGGTCCGTGCAAAGCTTTGCTCCTAGCAAAGCTTTGCTGACCAAGGGCCAACAAGAGCGACGAGAGCCCTGCACCCTCAGACCGGCAACCTTTCCCCCCACAAGACTCCGCATTTCCGCGGTCTCTCGGGAGCCCCGCGCAGGAGCCGCACTTTGAAGCGGCCATCCGGTCCGACCTCCGATGGGCCGCCGGACTTAATCTCTGTCCGCTACTGTACGCGCATTCACACATGTGCTGTTGTTGTCCTCGCGTGTGCCCCGTCGATCGGCGGCGCAAAACACTGTACAGACGTAGTAAATCACAAGAGCGCGGTGCAATTATGCAGCACGCGTGGGAAAAAATGGTGGAAATCGAGAGCCACGATGCGTGAGAGGCATCGCGGCTTCGCTAAGGGGGGGGGGGGTGGTAGTTCGTTGGTTGTTGGCGCGGCGGCGCCGTTGGTTGGTCCGTAGGTCCACCCGGCGGTGGCCTTGACTGCGTCGGCAAGCTTGGTGCGGCCGGTGCAGATGTCCACCACGGTCTCGGCCAGGATGTCTGTGGAGTCGAAGCAGGTGACGCCGTCTCCTTTGCCGGCGGCGGTGTTGGTGTCGGCGGGCGGCGGCGCCTCGCCCTTGGTCTCTTCGGCGCTGGAGGCGCTGCTGGCGGTGGTAGTAGTTGTCGTTGCTGGTGCTGGCGCTGGTGCTGGCGCTGGTGCCGGTGCTGCCAGCCACCAGCAAGGGCAGCTCGGTGCACCCGAGCACGAGCATCTTGACGCCGGCCGCCACGAGGGTGGCCATGACGCCGGCAAAGACCTTGCGGCCCTCGGCCACGCGGCCGGCCTTGGCCAGGTAGATGGCCTCCATGGCGAGCTTCTGGGTCGGCTCGTCGGGCGCGTAGTAGGGGATCTGGCGGTGCGCCAGGGCCCGCTGGTAGAGGCCGCCGGCGACGCAGCCGGAGGCGGCGAGGATGCCGACGGTGCCGGTCTCGCCGGTGGTGCGGACGTGCTGGGCGATGCGGTCGGCCGTGAGGTCGATGATGCTGAGGAAGGGCACGTCGGCGAGGCCCTCCGGGCCGTGTTGCAGACGCAGACGGCGAACTGGGCGCCGGCGGCGCGCATGCGCTGGCCGCTGCCGCGCAGCGCCGTGGAGCAGACGTCGAGCTTGGTGCCGTCCATGATGGCGAGCTGGCGGTCGGGCACACGGGCGTTGATGTCGATGGACGCGAGGATGTGGTGCTGGTCGAGGGAGGCGCCGGCGCGCTCGCGGGTCTTGTCGAGGACGTTCTGGTAGAAGGCCACGGTGGCGTCGGGCCCCATGCCACCGATGATGCCGACGCGGATCGAGTCGTCGACGTCGTAGATTTTGGCGGGGGCCGTGGTGGCGGTGGTGGCGGTGGTGGCGGCTTTGGTTTTGGCGTTGGTGGACGTGGCGGGGTTGTCGCAGGCAAAGTCGCGGAGGGTGCCGACGGCTGCCGCGACCCGTTCCATGGCCGTGGTGGAAAGATACATTCTCCCACTAACCTAAAGGCCTCAACACTGGTGCCAAGCAGAAGCTGGCAGACGAGTGGGCTGGCAAGCTGAGACAGGGCCAGCCGAAAACTGGTGGCCGTGGTGGTGGCGGGGGTGGTGGTGGTGGTGGTGGTGGCGGGGGTGGTGGTGGTGGTCTTTTTCAGCTTCATGATGGCCAAAATGGGGGTCATCCTGATCGGTAATCCGCAACGAGACATACCAAAAAGGAAGCCATACAAGAACATCTGGCAGAAAGGTCAAAGAAGTCTTTGGAAGAACCCAGTTTATGGTGGTGGGAGGTTAGCTGATGTCTTGTCATTTGGCCTAAAGACGGACCAGCGGTTCAAATCCCCAAACCACCTGTACCTTATCAAATCAGCCCTGCTTTTTTGGAGAGTGCCAGTGAGAAACAAGCTGCGAGCCATGGGCGAATTGTGTGGACTATGTTTGCCAAGGCAAAGGGGTTGATTACGTTGGTCGTGGTTGGCATCTAGCGGTTTTCCTTCTCCACAAACATGGAAACGTCACTCACTCCCCCTTTTTGGGACAGAGCCTTCCAACAGACCCTGGAAAGGAAGAAGCTCAACGGCATTTACTAAACTCTGGTGAGTGTCGAGCCGGGCTTCATGTAGGTTTGCCGCATTTCCGGGCGTTTTTCCCGCGGTTTGTCCCATTCTGAACCCTCGGGCGCCCCAGTCGCCCTACGTCGGCAAGCTCGGGCACCCGGGCCACAGGCATGGCCAACAGCCCGGCACGCTGGCAGGCGCGAGAAGGGCCTGCTTTCGCCGGAATCAAACCGCCCGCAGGCCAAAATACAATCCTGGATCTTTCTTAGGCAGCGATTACGCCGCCCAAGAGGAGAAAAAGGAGAAACTGGTCCCAGAAGCAATGGAGAAGAGCTTGATTCGATCTTCTTTCAATGAGCATGCTCCCCGAAGCCCTTCCCACATCACCAGCCTAGCTTCTCAGGTCTGACCGGCTTCGCCTAAGCAAAATCAAGCCGCGGCTTGTGCAAGGAAAGAGCACAAACCATGACGCATTCACATAGAAACCTCTGAATGATCCACATTTACGAGACAGATTGTCAAGTCTTTACTTCCAAACAAACGTACGGGGAAAAGCGTCGAAACATGGACCCAGATTTG